>JASXSY010003310.1:0-17881 GCA_034509805.1 Sipha maydis
TATTGTAAACAAATAACATCAATATATTATAAACTCAAATAGTTCAACTTTTCTCGATATGCTGGATCCGGGACACTTGGGCATTTGGGCAAAGTTTATGAAATTTGTAGAAAATGTTCAGTAGAACATTTGAAATCGATTTGAATAACCCTCATTTTAATTTTGCATTTAATCAACCCTTGAGGGCTAGTGATATTGTAAACAAATAACATCAATATATAATAAACTCAAATAGTTCAACTTTTCTCGATATGCTGGATCCTGGACACTTGGGCATTTAGGCGATATTTATGAAATTTGTACAAAATGTTCAGTAGAACATTTGGAATCGATTTGAATAACCCTCATTTTAATTATGCATTTAATCAACCCTTGAGGGCCAGTGATATTGTAAACAAATAACATCAATATATAATAAACTCAAATAGTTCAACTTTTCTCGATATGCTGGATCTTGGACACTTGGGAATTTAAGCGATATTTATGAAATTTGTACAAAATGTTCAGTAGAAAATTTGGAATAGAATTGGATATCCCTCATTTCAATTATGCATTTGATCAACATTTGAGGGCCAAAAAAAAAATAAACAAATAACATCAATATATAATAAACTCAAATAGTTCAACTTTTCTCGATATGCTGGATCCTGGATACTTGGGCATTTGGGCGATGTTTATGAAATTTGTAGAATATTTTCAGTAGAAAATTTGGAATAGATTTGGATAACCCTCATTTCAATTATGCATTTGGTCAACACTTGAGGGCCAGTGATATTGTAAAAAAATAACATCAATATATTATAAACTCAAATAGTTCAACTTTTCTCGATATGCTGGATCCTGGACACTTGGGCATTAGGGCGATGTTTATGAATTTTGTACAAAAAGTTCAGTAGAACATTTGGAATCGATTTGAATAACCTTCATTTTAATTATGCATTTAATCAACCCTTGAGGGCCAGTGATATTGTAAACAGATAACATCAATATATAATAAACTCAAATAGTTCAACTTTTCTCGATATGCTGGATCCTGGACACTTGGGCATTTAGGCGATATTAATGAAATTTGTACAAAGAGTTCAGTAGAACATTTGGAATCGATTTGAATAACCTTCATTTTAATTATGCATTTGGTCAACACTTGAGGGCCAGTAAAATAGTAAACAAACATCAGCAATATTTAATATACTCAAATAGTTCAACTTTTCTCTATATGCTGGATCCTGGACACTTGGGCATTTGGGCGATGATTATGAATTTTGTACAAAATGTTCAGTAGAACATTTGGAATCGATTTGAATAACCCTCATTTTAATTATGCATTTTATCAACCCTTAAGGGCCAATGATATTGTAAACAAATATCATGAATATTTAATATACTCAAATAGTTCAACTTTTCTCAATATGCTGGATCCTGGACACTTGGGCATTTGGGTGATGTTTATGAAATTTGTAGAATATGTTCAGTAGAACATTTGGAATCGATTTGAATAACCCTCATTTTAATTATGCATTTAATCAACCCTTGAGGGCCAGTGATATTGTAAACAAATAACATTAATATATAATAAACTCAAATAGTTCAACTTTTCTCGATATGCTGGATCCTGGACACTTGGGCATTTAGGCGATATTTATGAAATTTGTACAAAATGTTCAGTAGAACATTTGGAATCGATTTGAATAACCCTCATTTTAATTATGCATTTAATCAACCCTTGAGGGCCAGTGATATTGTAAACAAATAACATCAATATATTATAAACTCAAATAGTTCAACTTTTCTCGATATGCTGGATCCGGGACACTTGGGCATTTGGGCGATGTTTATGAAATTTGTAGAAAATGTTCAGTAGAACATTTGGAATCGATTTGAATAACCCTCATTTTAATTATGCATTTATTCAACCCTTGAGGGCCAGTCATATTGTAAACAAATAACATCAATATATAATAAACTCAAATAGTTCAACTTTTCTCGATATGCTGGATCCTGGACACTTGGGCATTTAGGCGATGTTTATGAAATTTGTAGAAAATGTTCAGTAGAACATTTGGAATCGATTTGAATAACCCTCATTTTAATTATGCATTTATTCAACCCTTGAGGGCCAGTCATATTGTAAACAAATAACATCAATATATAATAAACTCAAATAGTTCAACTTTTCTCGATATGCTGGATCCTGGACACTTGGGCATTTAGGCGATATTTATGAAATTGTACAAAATGTTCAGTAGAACATCTGGAATCGATTTGAATAACCCTCATTTTAATTATGCGTTTAATCAACCCTTGAGGGCCAGTGATATTGTAAACAAGTAACATCAATATATAATAAACTCAAATAGTTCAACTTTTCTCGATATGCTGGATCCTGGACACTTGGGCATTAAGGCGATATTTATGAAATTTGTACAAAATGTTCAGTAGAACATTTGGAATCGATTTGAATAACCCTCACTTTAATTATGCATTTAATCAACCCTTAAGGGCCAATGATATTGTAAACAAATATCATGAATATTAAATATACTCAAATAGTTCAACTTTTCTCAATATGCTGGATCCTGGACACTTGGGCATTTGGGTGATGTTTATGAAATTTGTAGAAAATGTTCAGTAGAACATTTGGAATCGATTTGAATAACCCTCATTTTAATTATGCATTTAATCAACCCTTGAGGGCCAGTGATATTGTAAACAAATAATATTAATATATAATAAACTCAAATAGTTCAACTTTTCTCGATATGCTGGATCCCGGACACTTGGGCATTTAGGCGATATTTATGAAATTTGTACAAAATGTTCAGAAGAAAATTTGGAATAGATTTGGATAACCCTCATTTCAATTATGCATTTGGTCAACACTTGAGGGCCAGTAAAATAGTAAACAAACATCAGCAATATTTAATATACTCAAATAGTTCAACTTTTCTCGATATGCTGGATCCTGGACACTTGGGCATTTGGGCGATGATTATGAATTTTGTACAAAATGTTCAGTAGAACATTTGGAATCGATTTAAATAACCCTCATTTTAATTATGCATTTTATCAACCCTTGAGGGTCAGTGATATTGTAAACAAATAACATCAATATATAATAAACTCAAATAGTTCAACTTTTCTCGATATGCTGGATCCTGGACACTTGGGCATTTGGGCGATGTTTATGAATTTGTAGAATATTTTCAGTAGAACATTTGGAATCGATTTGAATAACCCTCATTTAATTATGCATTTTATCAACCATTGAGGGCCAGTGATATTGTAAACAAATAACATCAATATATTATAAACTCAAATAGTTCAACTTTTCTCGATATGCTGGATCCGGGACACTTGGGCATTTGGGCGATGTTTATGAAATTTGTAGAAAATGTTCAGTAGAACATTTGGAATCGATTTGAATAACCCTCATTTTAATTATGCATTTATTCAACCCTTGAGGGCCAGTCATATTGTAAACAAATAACATCAATATATAATAAACTCAAATAGTTCAACTTTTCTCTATATGCTGGATCCTGGACACTTGGGCATTTAGGCGATATTTATGAAATTTGTACAAAATGTTCAGTAGAACATTTGGAATCGATTTGAATAACCCTCATTCTAATTATGAATTTAATCAACCCTTAAGGGCCAATGATATTGTAAACAAATAACATCAATATAAAATAAACTCAAATAGTTCAACTTTTCTCAATATGCTGGATCCTGGACACTTTGGCATTTGGGTGATGTTTATGAAATTTGTAGAAAATTTTCAGTAGAACATCTGGAATCGATTTGAATAACCCTCATTTTAATTATGCATTTAATCAACCCTTGAGGGCCAGTGATATTGTAAACAAGTAACATCAATATATAATAAACTCAAATAGTTCAACTTTTCTCGATATGCTGGATCCTGGACACTTGGGCATTTAGGCGATATATATGAAATTTGTACAAAATGTTCAGTAGAAAATTTGGAATAGATTTGGATAACCCTCATTTCAATTATGCATTTGGTCAACACTTGAGGGCCAGTAAAATAGTAAACAAACATTAGGAATATATAATAAACTCAAATAGTTCAACTTTTCTCAATATGCTGGATCCTGGACACTTGGGCATTTGGGTGATAATTATGAATTTTGTACAAAATGTTCAGTAGAACATTTGGAATCGATTTGAATAACCCTCATTTTAATTATGAATTTAATCAACCCTTAAGGGCCAATGATATTGTAAACAAATATCATGAATATTAAATATACTCAAATAGTTCAACTTTTCTCGATATGCTGGATCCTGGACACTTGGGCATTTGGGCGATAATTATGAATTTTGTACAAAATGTTCAGTAGAACATTTGGAATCGATTTGAATAACCCTCATTTTAATTATGCATTTTATCAACCCTTAAGGGCCAATGATATTGTAAACGAATATCATGAATATTTAATATACTCAAATAGTTCAACTTTTCTCAATATGCTGGATCCTGGACACTTGGGCATTTGGGTGATGTTTATGAAATTTGTAGAAAATGTTCAGTAGAACATTTGGAATCGATTTGAATAACCCTCATTTTAATTATGCATTTAATCAACCCTTGAGGGCCAGTGATATTGTAAACAAATAATATTAATATATAATAAACTCAAATAGTTCAACTTTTCTCGATATGCTGGATCCCGGACACTTGGGCATTTAGGCGATATTTATGAAATTTGTACAAAATGTTCAGAAGAAAATTTGGAATAGATTTGGATAACCCTCATTTCAATTATGCATTTGGTCAACACTTGAGGGCCAGTAAAATAGTAAACAAACATCAGCAATATTTAATATACTCAAATAGTTCAACTTTTCTCGATATGCTGGATCCTGGACACTTGGGCATTTGGGCGATGATTAAGAATTTTGTACAAAATGTTCAGTAGAACATTTGGAATCGATTTAAATAACCCTCATTTTAATTATGCATTTTATCAACCCTTGAGGGTCAGTGATATTGTAAACAAATAACATCAATATATAATAAACTCAAATAGTTCAACTTTTCTCGATATGCTGGATCCTGGACACTTGGGCATTTGGGCGATGTTTATGAAATTTGTAGAATATTTTCAGTAGAACATTTGGAATCGATTTGAATAACCCTCATTTAATTATGCATTTAATCAACCATTGAGGGCCAGTGATATTGTAAACAAATAACATCAATATATTATAAACTCAAATAGTTCAACTTTTCTCGATATGCTGGATCCGGGACACTTGGGCATTTGGGCGATGTTTATGAAATTTGTAGAAAATGTTCAGTAGAACATTTGGAATCGATTTGAATAACCCTCATTTTAATTATGCATTTATTCAACCCTTGAGGGCCAGTCATATTGTTAACAAATAACATCAATATATAATAAACTCAAATAGTTCAACTTTTCTCTATATGCTGGATCCTGGACACTTGGGCATTTAGGCGATATTTATGAAATTTGTACAAAATGTTCAGTAGAACATTTGGAATCGATTTGAATAACCCTCATTCTAATTATGAATTTAATCAACCCTTAAGGGCCAATGATATTGTAAACAAATAACATCAATATAAAATAAACTCAAATAGTTCAACTTTTCTCAATATGCTGGATCCTGGACACTTGGGCATTTGGGTGATGTTTATGAAATTTGTAGAAAATTTTCAGTAGAACATCTGGAATCGATTTGAATAACCCTCATTTTAATTATGCATTTAATCAACCCTTGAGGGCCAGTGATATTGTAAACAAGTAACATCAATATATAATAAACTCAAATAGTTCAACTTTTCTCGATATGCTGGATCCTGGACACTTGGGCATTTAGGCGATATTTATGAAATTTGTACAAAATGTTCAGTAGAAAATTTGGAATAGATTTGGATAACCCTCATTTCAATTATGCATTTGGTCAACACTTGAGGGCCAGTAAAATAGTAAACAAACATCAGCAATATTTAATATACTCAAATAGTTCAACTTTTCTCGATATGCTGGATCCTGGACACTTGGGCATTTGGGCGATGATTATGAATTTTGTACAAAATGTTCAGTAGAACATTTGGAATCGATTTAAATAACCCTCATTTTAATTATGCATTTTATCAACCCTTGAGGGTCAGTGATATTGTAAACAAATAACATCAATATATAATAAACTCAAATAGTTCAACTTTTCTCGATATGCTGGATCCTGGACACTTGGGCATTTGGGCGATGTTTATGAAATTTGTAGAATATTTTCAGTAGAACATTTGGAATCGATTTGAATAACCCTCATTTAATTATGCATTTAATCAACCATTGAGGGCCAGTGATATTGTAAACAAATAACATCAATATATTATAAACTCAAATAGTTCAACTTTTCTCGATATGCTGGATCCGGGACACTTGGGCATTTGGGCGATGTTTATGAAATTTGTAGAAAATGTTCAGTAGAACATTTGGAATCGATTTGAATAACCCTCATTTTAATTATGCATTTATTCAACCCTTGAGGGCCAGTCATATTGTAAACAAATAACATGAATATATAATAAACTCAAATAGTTCAACTTTTCTCTATATGCTGGATCCTGGACACTTGGGCATTTAGGCGATATTTATGAAATTTGTACAAAATGTTCAGTAGAACATTTGGAATCGATTTGAATAACCCTCATTCTAATTATGAATTTAATCAACCCTTAAGGGCCAATGATATTGTAAACAAATAACATCAATATAAAATAAACTCAAATAGTTCAACTTTTCTCAATATGCTGGATCCTGGACACTTGGGCATTTGGGTGATGTTTATGAAATTTGTAGAAAATTTTCAGTAGAACATCTGGAATCGATTTGAATAACCCTCATTTTAATTATGCATTTAATCAACCCTTGAGGGCCAGTGATATTGTAAACAAGTAACATCAATATATAATAAACTCAAATAGTTCAACTTTTCTCGATATGCTGGATCCTGGACACTTGGGCATTTAGGCGATATTTATGAAATTTGTACAAAATGTTCAGTAGAAAATTTGGAATAGATTTGGATAACCCTCATTTCAATTATGCATTTGGTCAACACTTGAGGGCCAGTAAAATAGTAAACAAACATTAGGAATATATAATAAACTCAAATAGTTCAACTTTTCTCAATATGCTGGATCCTGGACACTTGGGCATTTGGGTGATAATTATGAATTTTGTACAAAATGTTCAGTAGAACATTTGGAATCGATTTGAATAACCCTCATTTTAATTATGAATTTAATCAACCCTTAAGGGCCAATGATATTGTAAACAAATATCATGAATATTAAATATACTCAAATAGTTCAACTTTTCTCGATATGCTGGATCCTGGACACTTGGGCATTTGGGCGATAATTATGAATTTTGTACAAAATGTTCAGTAGAACATTTGGAATCGATTTGAATAACCCTCATTTTAATTATGCATTTTATCAACCCTTAAGGGCCAATGATATTGTAAACAAATATCATGAATATTTAATATACTCAAATAGTTCAACTTTTCTCAATATGCTGGATCCTGGACACTTGGGCATTTGGGTGATGTTTATGAAATTTGTAGAAAATGTTCAGTAGAACATTTGGAATCGATTTGAATAACCCTCACTTTAATTATGCATTTAATCAACCCTTAAGGGCCAATGATATTGTAAACAAATATCATGAATATTTAATATACTCAAATAGTTCAACTTTTCTCAATATGCTGGATCCTGGACACTTGGGCATTTGGGTGATGTTTATGAAATTTGTAGAAAATGTTCAGTAGAACATTTGGAATCGATTTGAATAACCCTCATTTTAATTATGCATTTAATCAACCCTTGAGGGCCAGTGATATTGTAAACAAATAATATTAATATATAATAAACTCAAATAGTTCAACTTTTCTCGATATGCTGGATCCCGGACACTTGGGCATTTAGGCGATATTTATGAAATTTGTACAAAATGTTCAGAAGAAAATTTGGAATAGATTTGGATAACCCTCATTTCAATTATGCATTTGGTCAACACTTGAGGGCCAGTAAAATAGTAAACAAACATCAGCAATATTTAATATACTCAAATAGTTCAACTTTTCTCGATATGCTGGATCCTGGACACTTGGGCATTTAGGCGATATTTATGAAATTTGTACAAAATGTTCAGTAGAAAATTTGGAATAGATTTGGATAACCCTCATTTCAATTATGCATTTGGTCAACACTTGAGGGCCAGTAAAATAGTAAACAAACATCAGCAATATTTAATATACTCAAATAGTTCAACTTTTCTCGATATGCTGGATCCTGGACACTTGGGCATTTGGGCGATGATTATGAATTTTGTACAAAATGTTCAGTAGAACATTTGGAATCGATTTAAATAACCCTCATTTTAATTATGCATTTTATCAACCCTTGAGGGTCAGTGATATTGTAAACAAATAACATCAATATATAATAAACTCAAATAGTTCAACTTTTCTCGATATGCTGGATCCTGGACACTTAGGCATTTGGGCGATGTTTATGAAATTTGTACAAAATGTTCAGTAGAACATTTGGAATCGATTTGAATAACCCTCATTTTAATTATGCATTTTATCAACCCTTAAGGGCCAATGATACTGTAAACAAATAACATTAATATATAATAAACTCAAATAGTTCAACTTTTCTCGATATGCTGGACCCTGGACACTTGGGCATTTAGGCGATATTTATGAAATTTGTACAAAATGTTCAGTAGAACATTTGGAATCGATTTGAATAACCCTCATTTTAATTATGCATTTATTCAACCCTTGAGGGCCAGTCATATTGTAAACAAATAACATGAATATATAATAAACTCAAATAGTTCAACTTTTCTCTATATGCTGGATCCTGGACACTTGGGCATTTAGGCGATATTTATGAAATTTGTACAAAATGTTCAGTAGAACATTTGGAATCGATTTGAATAACCCTCATTCTAATTATGAATTTAATCAACCCTTAAGGGCCAATGATATTGTAAACAAATAACATCAATATAAAATAAACTCAAATAGTTCAACTTTTCTCAATATGCTGGATCCTGGACACTTGGGCATTTGGGTGATGTTTATGAAATTTGTAGAAAATTTTCAGTAGAACATCTGGAATCGATTTGAATAACCCTCATTTTAATTATGCATTTAATCAACCCTTGAGGGCCAGTGATATTGTAAACAAGTAACATCAATATATAATAAACTCAAATAGTTCAACTTTTCTCGATATGCTGGATCCTGGACACTTGGGCATTTAGGCGATATTTATGAAATTTGTACAAAATGTTCAGTAGAAAATTTGGAATAGATTTGGATAACCCTCATTTCAATTATGCATTTGGTCAACACTTGAGGGCCAGTAAAATAGTAAACAAACATTAGGAATATATAATAAACTCAAATAGTTCAACTTTTCTCAATATGCTGGATCCTGGACACTTGGGCATTTGGGTGATAATTATGAATTTTGTACAAAATGTTCAGTAGAACATTTGGAATCGATTTGAATAACCCTCATTTTAATTATGAATTTAATCAACCCTTAAGGGCCAATGATATTGTAAACAAATATCATGAATATTAAATATACTCAAATAGTTCAACTTTTCTCGATATGCTGGATCCTGGACACTTGGGCATTTGGGCGATAATTATGAATTTTGTACAAAATGTTCAGTAGAACATTTGGAATCGATTTGAATAACCCTCATTTTAATTATGCATTTTATCAACCCTTAAGGGCCAATGATATTGTAAACAAATATCATGAATATTTAATATACTCAAATAGTTCAACTTTTCTCAATATGCTGGATCCTGGACACTTGGGCATTTGGGTGATGTTTATGAAATTTGTAGAAAATGTTCAGTAGAACATTTGGAATCGATTTGAATAACCCTCATTTTAATTATGCATTTAATCAACCCTTGAGGGCCAGTGATATTGTAAACAAATAACATTAATATATAATAAACTCAAATAGTTCAACTTTTCTCGATATGCTGGATCCTGGACACTTGGGCATTTAGGCGATATTTATGAAATTTGTACAAAATGTTCAGTAGAACATTTGGAATCGATTTGAATAACCCTCATTTTAATTATGCATTTAATCAACCCTTGAGGGCCAGTGATATTGTAAACAAATAACATCAATATATTATAAACTCAAATAGTTCAACTTTTCTCGAAATGCTGGATCCGGGACACTTGGGCATTTGGGCGATGTTTATGAAATTTGTAGAACATTTGGAATCGATTTGAATAACCCTCATTTTAATTATGCATTTATTCAACCCTTGAGGGCCAGTCATATTGTAAACAAATAACATCAATATATAATAAACTCAAATAGTTCAACTTTTCTCGATATGCTGGATCCTGGACACTTGGGCATTTAGGCGATGTTTATGAAATTTGTAGAAAATGTTCAGTAGAACATTTGGAATCGATTTGAATAACCCTCATTTTAATTATGCATTTATTCAACCCTTGAGGGCCAGTCATATTGTAAACAAATAACATCAATATATAATAAACTCAAATAGTTCAACTTTTCTCGATATGCTGGATCCTGGACACTTGGGCATTTCGGCGATATTTATGTAATTGTACAAAATGTTCAGTAGAACATCTGGAATCGATTTGAATAACCCTCATTTTAATTATGCATTTAATCAACCCTTGAGGGCCAGTGATATTGTAAACAAGTAACATCAATATATAATAAACTCAAATAGTTCAACTTTTCTCGATATGCTGGATCCTGGACACTTGGGCATTAAGGCGATATTTATGAAATTTGTACAAAATGTTCAGTAGAACATTTGGAATCGATTTGAATAACCCTCACTTTAATTATGCATTTAATCAACCCTTAAGGGCCAATGATATTGTAAACAAATATCATGAATATTTAATATACTCAAATAGTTCAACTTTTCTCAATATGCTGGATCCTGGACACTTGGGCATTTGGGTGATGTTTATGAAATTTGTAGAAAATGTTCAGTAGAACATTTGGAATCGATTTGAATAACCCTCATTTTAATTATGCATTTAATCAACCCTTGAGGGCCAGTGATATTGTAAACAAATAATATTAATATATAATAAACTCAAATAGTTCAACTTTTCTCGATATGCTGGATCCCGGACACTTGGGCATTTAGGCGATATTTATGAAATTTGTACAAAATGTTCAGAAGAAAATTTGGAATAGATTTGGATAACCCTCATTTCAATTATGCATTTGGTCAACACTTGAGGGCCAGTAAAATAGTAAACAAACATCAGCAATATTTAATATACTCAAATAGTTCAACTTTTCTCGATATGCTGGATCCTGGACACTTGGGCATTTGGGCGATGATTATGAATTTTGTACAAAATGTTCAGTAGAACATTTGGAATCGATTTAAATAACCCTCATTTTAATTATGCATTTTATCAACCCTTGAGGGTCAGTGATATTGTAAACAAATAACATCAATATATAATAAACTCAAATAGTTCAACTTTTCTCGATATGCTGGATCCTGGACACTTGGGCATTTGGGCGATGTTTATGAAATTTGTAGAATATTTTCAGTAGAACATTTGGAATCGATTTGAATAACCCTCATTTAATTATGCATTTAATCAACCATTGAGGGCCAGTGATATTGTAAACAAATAACATCAATATATAATAAACTCAAATAGTTCAACTTTTCTCGATATGCTGGATCCTGGACACTTGGGCATTTAGGCGATATTTATGAAATTTGTACAAAATGTTCAGTAGAAAATTTGGAATAGATTTGGATAACCCTCATTTCAATTATGCATTTGGTCAACACTTGAGGGCCAGTAAAATAGTAAACAAACATCAGCAATATTTAATATACTCAAATAGTTCAACTTTTCTCGATATGCTGGATCCTGGACACTTGGGCATTTGGGCGATGATTATGAATTTTGTACAAAATGTTCAGTAGAACATTTGGAATCGATTTAAATAACCCTCATTTTAATTATGCATTTTATCAACCCTTGAGGGTCAGTGATATTGTAAACAAATAACATCAATATATAATAAACTCAAATAGTTCAACTTTTCTCGATATGCTGGATCCTGGACACTTGGGCATTTGGGCGATGTTTATGAAATTTGTACAAAATGTTCAGTAGAACATTTGGAATCGATTTGAATAACCCTCATTTTAATTATGCATTTTATCAACCCTTAAGGGCCAATGATACTGTAAACAAATAACATTAATATATAATAAACTCAAATAGTTCAACTTTTCTCGATATGCTGGACCCTGGACACTTGGGCATTTAGGCGATATTTATGAAATTTGTACAAAATGTTCAGTAGAACATTTGGAAACGATTTGAATAACCCTCATTCTAATTATGAATTTAATCAACCCTTGAGGGCCAGTGATATTGTAAACAAATAACATCAATATTTAATAAACTCAAATAGTTCAAGTTTTCTCGATATGCTGGATCCCGGACACTTGGGCATTTAGGCGATATTTATGAAATTTGTACAAAATGTTCAGAAGAAAATTTGGAATAGATTTGGATAACCCTCATTTCAATTATGCATTTGGTCAACACTTGAGGGCCAGTAAAATAGTAAACAAACATCAGCAATATTTAATATACTCAAATAGTTCAACTTTTCTCGATATGCTGGATCCTGGACACTTGGGCATCTGGGCGATTATTATGAATTTTGTACAAAATGTTCAGTAGAACATTTGGAATCGATTTGAATAACCCTCATTTTAATTATGCATTTTATCAACCCTTGAGGATCAGTGATATTGTAAACAAATAACATCAATATATAATAAACTCAAATAGTTCAAGTTTTCTCGATATGCTGGATCTTGGACACTTGGGAATTTAAGCGATATTTATGAAATTTGTACAAAATGTTCAGTAGAAAATTTGGAATAGAATTGGATATCCCTCATTTCAATTATGCATTTGATCAACATTTGAGGGCCAAAAAAAAATAAACAAAAAACATCAATATATAATAAACTCAAATAGTTCAACTTTTCTCGATATGCTCGATCCTGGACACTTGGGCATTTGGGCGATGTTTATGAAATTTGTAGAATATTTTCAGTAGAAAATTTGGAATAGATTTGGATAACCCTCATTTCAATTATGCATTTGGTCAACACTTGAGGGCCAGTAAAATAGTAAACAAACATCAGCAATATTTAATATACTCAAATAGTTCAACTTTTCTCAATATGCTGGATCCTGGACACTTGGGCATTTGGGTGATGTTTATGAAATTTGTAGAAAATGTTCAGTAGAACATTTGGAATCGATTTGAATAACGCTCATTTTAATTATGCATTTAATCAACCCTTGAGGGCCAGTGATATTGTAAACAAATAACATCAATATATAATAAACTCAAATAGTTCAACTTTTCTCAATATGCTGGATCCTGGACACTTGGGCATTTGGGTGATGTTTATGAAATTTGTAGAAAATTTTCAGTAGAACATCTGGAATCGATTTGAATAACCCTCATTTTAATTATGCATTTAATCAACCCTTGAGGGCCAGTGATATTGTAAACAAGTAACATCAATATATTATAAACTCAAATAGTTCAACTTTTCTCGATATGCTGGATCCTGGACACTTGGGCATTTAGGCGATATTTATGAAATTTGTACAAAATGTTCAGTAGAACATCTGGAATCGATTTGAATAACCCTCATTTTAATTATGCATTTGGTCAACACTTGAGGGCCAGAAAAATAGTAAACAAACATCAGCAATATTTAATATACTCAAATAGTTCAACTTTTCTCGATATGCTGGATCCTGGACACTTGGGCATTTGGGCGATAATTATGAATTTTGTACAAAATGTTCAGTAGAACATTTGGAATCGATTTGAATAACCCTCATTTTAATTATGCATTTATTCAACCCTTGAGGGCCAGTCATATTGTAAACAAATACCATCAATATATAATAAACTCAAATAGTTCAACTTTTCTCGATATGCTGGATCCTGGACACTTGGGCATTTGGGTGATGTTTATGAAATTTGTAGAAAATGTTCAGTAGAAAATTTGGAATAGATTTGGATAACCCTCATTTAAATTATGCATTTGGTCAACACTTGAGGGCCAGTAAAATAGTAAACAAACATCAGCAATATTTAATATACTCAAATAGTTCAACTTTTCTCGATATGCTGGATCCTGGACACTTGGGCATTTGGGCGATGATTATGAATTTTGTACAAAATGTTCAGTAGAACATTTGGAATCGATTTGAATAACCCTCATTTTAATTATGCATTTTATCAACCCTTAAGGGCCAATGATATTGTAAACAAATATCATGAATATTTAATATACTCAAATAGTTCAACTTTTCTCAATATGCTGGATCCTGGACACTTGGGCATTTGGGTGATGTTTATGAAATTTGTAGAAAATGTTCAGTAGAAAATTTGGAATAGATTTGGATAACCCTCATTTAAATTATGCATTTGGTCAACACTTGAGGGCCAGTAAAATAGTAAACAAACATCAGCAATATTTAATATACTCAAATAGTTCAACTTTTCTCGATATGCTGGATCCTGGACACTTGGGCATTTGGGCGATGATTATGAATTTTGTACAAAATGTTCAGTAGAACATTTGGAATCGATTTGAATAACCCTCATTTTAATTATGCATTTTATCAACCCTTAAGGGCCAATGATATTGTAAACAAATATCATGAATATTTAATATACTCAAATAGTTCAACTTTTCTCAATATGCTGGATCCTGGACACTTGGGCATTTGGGTGATGTTTATGAAATTTGTAGAAAATGTTCAGTAGAACATTTGGAATCGATTTGAATAACCCTCATTTTAATTATGCATTTAATCAACCCTTGAGGGCCAGTGATATTGTAAACAAATAACATCAATATATAATAAACTCAAATAGTTCAACTTTTCTCGATATGCTGGATCCTGGACACTTGGGCATTTAGGCGATATTTATGAAATTTGTACAAAATGTTCAGTAGAACATTTGGAATCGATTTGAATAACCCTCATTTTAATTATGCATTTTATCAACCCTTAAGGGCCAATGATACTGTAAACAAATAACATTAATATATAATAAACTCAAATAGTTCAACTTTTCTCGATATGCTGGACCCTGGACACTTGGGCATTTAGGCGATATTTATGAAATTTGTACAAAATGTTCAGTAGAACATTTGGAAACGATTTGAATAACCCTCATTCTAATTATGAATTTAATCAACCCTTGAGGGCCAGTGATATTGTAAACAAATAACATCAATATTTAATAAACTCAAATAGTTCAAGTTTTCTCGATATGCTGGATCCCGGACACTTGGGCATTTAGGCGATATTTATGAAATTTGTACAAAATGTTCAGAAGAAAATTTGGAATAGATTTGGATAACCCTCATTTCAATTATGCATTTGGTCAACACTTGAGGGCCAGTAAAATAGTAAACAAACATCAGCAATATTTAATATACTCAAATAGTTCAACTTTTCTCGATATGCTGGATCCTGGACACTTGGGCATCTGGGCGATATTTATGAAATTTGTACAAAATGTTCAGTAGAAAATTTGGAATAGATTTGGATAACCCTCATTTCAATTATGCATTTGGTCAACACTTGAGGGCCAGTAAAATAGTAAACAAACATCAGCAATATTTAATATACTCAAATAGTTCAACTTTTCTCGATATGCTGGATCCTGGACACTTGGGCATTTGGGTGATGTTTATGAAATTTGTAGAAAATTTTCAGTAGAACATCTGGAATCGATTTGAATAACCCTCATTTTAATTATGCATTTAATCAACCCTTGAGGGCCAGTGATATTGTAAACAAGTAACATCAATATATAATAAACTCTTATAGTTCAACTTTTCTCGATATGCTGGATCCTGGACACTTGGGCATTTAGGCGATATTTATGAAATTTGTACAAAATGTTCAGTAGAACATCTGGAATCGATTTGAATAACCCTCATTTTAATTATGCATTTGGTCAACACTTGAGGGCCAGAAAAATAGTAAACAAACATCAGCAAAATTTAATATACTCAAATAGTTCAACTTTTCTCGATATGCTGGATCCTGGACACTTGGGCATTTGGGCGATAATTATGAATTTTGTACAAAATGTTCAGTAGAACATTTGGAATCGATTTGAATAACCCTCATTTTAATTATGAATTTAATCAACCCTTAAGGGCCAATGATATTGTAAACAAATATCATGAATATTAAATATACTCAAATAGTTCAACTTTTCTCGATATGCTGGATCCTGGACACTTGGGCATTTGGGCGATAATTATGAATTTTGTACAAAATGTTCAGTAGAACATTTGGAATCGATTTGAATAACCCTCATTTTAATTATGCATTTTATCAACCCTTAAGGGCCAATGATATTGTAAACAAATATCATGAATATTTAATATACTCAAATAGTTCAACTTTTCTCAATATGCTGGATCCTGGACACTTGGGCATTTGGGTGATGTTTATGAAATTTGTAGAAAATGTTCAGTAGAACATTTGGAATCGATTTGAATAACCCTCATTTTAATTATGCATTTAATCAACCCTTGAGGGCCAGTGATATTGTAAACAAATAACATTAATATATAATAAACTCAAATAGTTCAACTTTTCTCGATATGCTGGATCCTGGACACTTGGGCATTTAGGCGATATTTATGAAATTTGTAAAAAATGTTCAGTAGAACATTTGGAATCGATTTGAATAACCCTCATTTTAATTATGCATTTAATCAACCCTTGAGGGCCAGTGATATTGTAAACAAATAACATCAATATATTATAAACTCAAATAGTTCAACTTTTCTCGATATGCTGGATCCGGGACACTTGGGCATTTGGGCGATGTTTATGAAATTTGTAGAAAATGTTCAGTAGAACATTTGGAATCGATTTGAATAACCCTCATTTTAATTATGCATTTATTCAACCCTTGAGGGCCAGTCATATTGTAAACAAATAACATCAATATATAATAAACTCAAATAGTTCAACTTTTCTCGATATGCTGGATCCTGGACACTTGGGCATTTAGGCGATGTTTATGAAATTTGTAGAAAATGTTCAGTAGAACATTTGGAATCGATTTGAATAACCCTCATTTTAATTATGCATTTATTCAACCCTTGAGGGCCAGTCATATTGTAAACAAATAACATCAATATATAATAAACTCAAATAGTTCAACTTTTCTCGATATGCTGGATCCTGGACACTTGGGCATTTAGGCGATATTTATGAAATTGTACAAAATGTTCAGTAGAACATCTGGAATCGATTTGAATAACCCTCATTTTAATTATGCGTTTAATCAACCCTTGAGGGCCAGTGATATTGTAAACAAGTAACATCAATATATAATAAACTCAAATAGTTCAACTTTTCTCGATATGCTGGATCCTGGACACTTGGGCATTAAGGCGATATTTATGAAATTTGTACAAAATGTTCAGTAGAACATTTGGAATCGATTTGAATAACCCTCACTTTAATTATGCATTTAATCAACCCTTAAGGGCCAATGATATTGTAAACAAATATCATGAATATTTAATATACTCAAATAGTTCAACTTTTCTCAATATGCTGGATCCTGGACACTTGGGCATTTGGGTGATGTTTATGAAATTTGTAGAAAATGTTCAGTAGAACATTTGGAATCGATTTGAATAA
>JASXSY010003311.1:0-141132 GCA_034509805.1 Sipha maydis
GATAAAATTAAAATACAAGTTAAAATACTCGGCGAGCATTCGCGATTACGATGTTCGCCAAGTACACGAGTCGTGTGGGACCGGCTTAAAGCACTAATTAAAAGTAGAGCCGAGTACGAGCTACTACGAGTATTCACAAAGTTTGGCGACAACTGAGTCACGTGATTACGGATGTTATTTTTCAAAAACCGTCGATAGTGTTTACTATCTGAATTATTTTCGATCGTTCTCGGCTGTTCCCGAGCAGTGTGGAAATTACCCCGATTATTTACGAATGTGCTTCGGCTCGCTTTGACTCGGGACAATTTACCGCCTTCTGGGCGGTCAACGATCAACGAGTGCCATCGCAAGTGTATATTTATAGCAAGCCTTTAGTCCTATATTTCTCGTGAGTGTCGACGATTAATTTGTGAAATCGATTTTCAATTAACCGTGTATACTTGCGAATAGAATGGGACCGGCTTAATGCAGTGGTCAAGTACGTCTTCTGTAAAATGCCACGGTAATAACGTGTACTGTTTGACAGGCTAACAAGTCCTAACTGACAGGGCCGAACTCAAGAGTCTTAGGGCCTCAAGGCAGCTACTAAAAAAGGGTCCTTTTAAATATATATATCAATAGAAACTATTTTTTATATGTATATATTCAACATACTTAGATAAAACAAATATTATACATTTATCATTAACATAATTATAAAATAAGTATGTTTATATAAATTAAACATAAAATACAGGTTTATAGAAAAATTATATATATATATATATATATATATATATATAGGTACATGTTATACCATGATATACCGTTCCATTATAACATAACACAACATACTATTTATTTCTAAATTACTTCCTCTCAATAATTTTCTATAATATATACAAACTATTTTTCCGTGTTAATCAATTTATGTGCGTGATATCTTTTTTTTCTGTATTTCCCTGAGGGCCCAGGGAAGGCAAGGGCCCCTAGGCAACTGCCTAGTTTGCCTAGGTGGAAGTTCGGCCCTGCTAACTGAATCCGTGCGTTGCGAGCGATGCGTGCACGCAAATAAAACAAACTGCAAACTGCAAACAGACTAAAGTCCTAATTAGTCGTAACATGCGTGCGATGCGTTTTAACAGCCAAACTTTCGGATAGTAACATTTTACGTTGTTCGGTGGTTAACGGCATGTTAACGACTGTATTGTAATTTTATAAGTTCACAACCTTATGTACGTATGAGTTCATCGACGTCAATTTTGTCAACAATACGTTGTGTCGCGTGCGTTGCGTTCGGGCAAACGTATATCCTGTTATCAACGGTTTCAGGAACGGAGCCAAACGCGGCTAGAAGCAATGTATACAATTGGCCAACAATGTATACGATTTATAATTATGTTAACATTTTCTGTACTCTATCAATATAACATAAATAGTACTAAAATAAAATATATACATATTTATCGGTTATTATTGCTCAAGATAGTTTAATATATATTTAATATATTTTAATGTAACTTAATCGTCAAAGTATGGCGATCGTTTTCACTCGCCGAGTCACCCGTAGTTTCCCACCGGTCGTCGGTAAATGTGACGTGTTATTGTACACGGAGTCGATAGGAACCGGCTTGTGAGTGCATGTGAACAGGAGATGTAGAAATATTTTAAAACGACTCCCGGGGGGGGGGGGGGGGGCAAAGATAAATTCGTTTACGAGATGGACGCCGCGATGTCGCGGTCCTCGTGTACGCGCACGCACGCGTGCCCGCAACAAGCGCGGGCTAATGCATCTCGACGAGGAGCGTATACAGCTGTCGTTTTCCGTTGCGCGCTCGACAACAATAATATCGGCCCACCGTTCGTATAGCCGGAATGCGGGCGCGCTCGTGCGTGCGTTTGTGTACGTTCCCACAGTTAGCGGCCATGTTACTGCCTATTATTTATATCATTATTATTTTTTTTTTCCCGTCGAATACACGTGAACGAGGGGCGCGCCCCGAATCTCGATGTTTTTTCGAGTGCTTTGAGAAGTATAATAACGTAGCGCGAGAGAACGCACACGAACACGGTTGTGTGCATCACACGTGTTTTTCTCGGAGCGGTATTATTGTTATCGGAATGTTAGGTACCTCATAAATATAATGATATAATGTTTGTGTTGCACCGAAGGTCTTTTTTTTTTTTTTTTCCTTTTCAAAATATCATACGCGTAATAATAGATTCAACAGCACGTACACTATAATAACATCAGGTGTTTTTCGAGCAACGTTACGGTTGTCGTTATTCACGAAAGCGGTCCGACGGTCTACGAATAATAATTATAAATATTTTAAAATGTATTGAACAATTGTGTTTTAAAGAATACAAAAGCATATCAAATAAACATATTCAATAAGAAAAACGTACACAATATAAAAAAAAATACGAATGAGATATACATAATACTATTACAATAGACGAATAATCAGTACCTATGTTTTATATCGATGTTTCGTTATTTTAAATGTGACCACTGATAGAATATAACTAATTTAACTATTTACTTATTTTATTATATTTCTTTCAAGGAATGATCAAAATGTCAAACAAATAGTTCATAACATTAGAGCAGTATTGTGCAAAGCGAAAACTGTTGATAATAATTGACATTTACCAAGTATTAAATCAGATACTATAGAAACATAGTTCGGAATAATAAATTAACAGTATGAAGAAATCGTAAATCGTAAATCAACAACGTATCATTAAACTATAGCTTGTAGTTTTTACCGTCTTTATATTAAAATTGATGTTTTCAATATTGTTATTAAAATTTATTCTCTATCAAATGCTAACGATTATAACATCAAATTGTATTCTTTATTTAAAGAGTAAGCGGTACAATACGTTATGATACAAGTATGTCATACGAAATAATAATGGTAACAATGATGCGCTTCGTATAGACTACAAATACGATGATACATTCAACATCTGCGGTACTTCAGTACCACTAAACGTGTTAACTATACCTAACTACGAAGATACGATTTAATTGAAGTTTATTTATACTAGTTAACACGCAAGTAAAAGGATCCCGGGCTTCGCATTTCACTATTTTATGCTTCGTTAATACAATTATCCCGTTCAAATACTTTTGTCGTAAACGTAATAGATACTTTGAATTTTTATTTCTTCGAAAAGGATAATAAGCTCTACTGGATTACTTGTGTGGGGCCCACGGAGTCTTTCCAATAAAAATGAATTATATCTAATTGGAACTATCAAAAAAGTGTTATTGTAAAAAGGATATAATATCCCGCTACTCGTGTTTACATCGGCACACGGATTGTGTGTTACGCAGTCTTACATAGCGAAAACGAGTAGAACCGTTTCCCTAAAAACGATTCGATCTTCGTAATAAACTCGTAAAATCATTAGATACATTGCTGTCGGGCGGCCGTGCGTTTGTTACAGGGAGTCCGTGACCCACAGGTATTTCGAGGTCGACGATGACACGGCGCGTGAAACACCTGCGCCTGCCTACCTGTGCATGCCACTCGTTAGCCGCCGCCGCCGCCGCCGCTGACGAGTACGGTATCCGACGTGTCGTTTCAAACTACGTCTTAGCGTGTCCCCCCTAAGCGATTAAACGTAAAACCCACGTTCAAATAACATATACGTTGAGTTTATAATCATTATTCACCGCACTTGATATCTGTGAAAGCGTTTACATTGACCTTAGATTATGTTAATTTTTTCTTTCCTATACGGGAACTCGATTTCCGGGAAATATAATTTATATTAACAGTTATATTGCACATATTATAGTAATATATTATGTATACAGAAGAGTATCGATAATCTGTACACAGACTAATCCGAAAGACACGGTAATCCGAACTATAGCATCGCTGTTATTAATACATATGTATGGATTTACATAATAATAATATTTCCCGGTAATAACATTCGTCGATTATGTAGTACATATATTAAATAGCTGTACATACATACATACATACTTACAAACAAAATTATAGTAATTTTTTGTGTTCGTTGTTTTTTTAAATATATGGAAATTTACATGATTAATACATTTCATAATTTAAATAACAATAAAATTGACTTTTTTTTAAGCCATAGGTAATCCTGGTGTGTGTGTGTGTGTGTGTGTGTGTCTGTGTGTCTGTGTGTCTGTGTGTGTAAAAATTAAACAGAAAATAAATACATTTGTTAAAAGAAATAATAATAATAATAATAATTTTTGAAATAACATTGTAAGGCTTCCTGGGGACGGCGATATAATAACGACTGAGTCATCGTTTTGTCGGCGCGTTATTTGTTATCCACCGAAAATTATCTCTTGTAATATTCATTATTAAACAATTCTTTGTTGAAACCAACGAGGGTGGAAAAAGTTGTTTTTAACAATATACTTTGGAATGTGGTTCTATACGTTTGGAGAACGCCTCGTTATTTATGAAAACACGTCCGTAACGTCAATTTAATAATGTACAGTTTATTTATTTTCATATTAATTAAAAAAAAAAAAGAAAGAACATGTTTATTAACGAATAAGCGGTAATAGGATGTGTGTTTAATGAGTTGTTTAATTTTTCGATATTGTGTGCCAACAATAACATTAATTATGTACGTTCTTAAACAAATTGAGCCACGTAATATGCGTCAGGAACTGATAAGCGGTTCAAAGGTAACTTTACCCAAGTGTTTATCTAGCATAGTTGCTCGTTTATACACGGCATCAGTAATGATGGCTAGTTACAATAGATTAAAAATTAGATATTTTAAAGATGCGTTGAAAAGAAATTAATATAGTGAATTATTTATTCGTAGGTTTTGAGAAATATAAATACATAAATTGCATATTAGGCGTTTACATTTATAAATTATGTTATGGAATAAGACATTTGAGTAGAAAACCTACATCAAAAGCCTAACATTTAAGTGTCAATTCGTTTAAACATCTAATAGAGACGTAAGAATAATTTAATTTTCAAACGAAATTCTCATAAACGTTAATGAAAATCTGTGTCGTTATAATAAGCTGTAAAAATTAAATTAAGAAATGAGGTACTTGTCGGTTATCACGACTACCATAAAAATAATGAAAACTAAGAATAATTAATAATTATATAAATTGTATAAAATAACTATTAAAAATTTAGAAATAATTAATAATTCACTCTAGGAGGAAAATGCTCAGACATGCAATTTAAAATTCCTCTAAATGGATTTTCAGGCTTTTGACGCCGCATGAATACAATCAACTCTTAGGTAAAATACCATGATTCCAGATTTGCATGTAATAATATAACACAATAGTGCAACTCCGTTGGTAAATGGCAAGTAAAACATCATGTTACTCATATTATTTAAAAAAAATCCTCATACCAATGTTAATAATAACTACCATTCAATACGTCTCGCTAGATAGTCACGATAACCGATAAGTACCAGAAATAATTATTTGCACGCATCCGTTCGTCATTGATCTTTCAATATCAACAGGACATAATGTGGACTAAATATTATTTAGTTTTATTTTTTACGCTAAATGCAAGTCGGCGACGTCAAAGTGCTTCTGCGCTCACCGCGAAGAAATCGTGACAATCGTTCGGTCTGTTTTTTCGCATTCGAAATACCAACTGTCGATGCGACAATAAAGAACGAGATACGGTACCAGCTACGGTAGTGATACGAAAATAAAATAAGAAATTAAATACCGATAATTGCGCCTAAAATTCATTAGGTTAGGCTGCCACTTTTAAACGCCCTGTATCCATAAGTATAGGCAGCTTAATAACCAATCTAACTGGGCCGTGGTCGTTCTGACGATGACGGCGGCCACGACACGGAAAGAAAGAAGCAGAGTTTAATTAATGATGGGAGGGAAGGTCTCTGTGGTCAAATCGGTCTGGTGCAATGACCACAATGCTCACACGCAAAATCGGATGAACGCTTAAAACTAAACTTGAATCACGCGAAGTCTAGAAAAGATGAATGATAACCGATGAGAAGTTCTAGGCGACCTGGGTCGGCCACACATACGCACTACGCTAAGTGCGGTGGTATTACTACCCGATCTATGCTAAAATAACTAAATAATCCATGTAAAAATATTTTCTTTATTCGTTTAATGACGAATTCATTAACCGTTGTGTAAGTTTTATTTTTTATCACATATACTTTGACGTTTTCACGGAATTGTCTTCTTAAAATATACGGTATACGGGGTACACCTTTGACATCTTTATTGTAGTATATAAATAAAATATACCTCAATAAGTGGCCTCGGTAAAATGTATGAACGTGTAGTTTTTAAATAGACGTATATAGAATAGACTATCTTTGTCGCATTGAATGAAAAGGTTAGAATAGTTCGAACTGGATACATCGAAGATATCAGACACCGGTTGCAAAGATTATTGTTGTAAAGGAAAGTGTTAAATATTCACAATTGAACAACGATTTTCGAAAAAATATCAACATTTAAAAAAAAAATTATTCTCATAATTTTAGGGCTCCTTACAAAACGTGTCATGACGTTTTCTTCTTTTTTTCTTTTTGAGAAATGTTTTGGTAGAGTTGCTCTTGTATCTATCGATAATTATTAGAAGTGGAAATAAAATGATACTAATTAATTATTTCCATTACCAGAAAAATATTTAACTATGCATGGTATATGCTTATAACTCGAAAATAATGAACAAATTTAATAAAATTAAAATGTAGGCAATCTGAAAATAACGTTAAAATATTATCGAATTGTTAAGAAGATGTCACATGCGGTTGTGTTGTCTCCGTCTTACAAATGTACAACATAGCAAAAACTGTTTTGCGCGGGACAACTTTTATCTTTCTGTGTTTGTAGAAGAGGGTCCAAAGTTTCTGAACATATAGGGTAGAAAATTATCTATGCAACAGCGTGTCTATATTTTAGATAACATAAATACAATAAAAGTTATTTGCTTCTAAAAATTTTGTTTTTTTGTTTTTTTCATTTGCTTATAAAAAATTATTAGATAGTGTTATTAAAAAAAAAAAAACATGCTGTTGCACAGATAAAGTTCTTCTTTACGTGTTGTGAAAATTTGGTAGTTCTTCAACAAATATTGTGCGAGAAAAGTTGTCCCGCGCAAAGCAATTTTTGTTATGTTGTACATTTGTAAGACAAAGATAACAAAAGCGAGTGTGACGTCCTCTTAATAAAACACAAATAATTCCGATACTGGTGATATTGGCAATCGCAGCGGTCTTGACGACTTCGTAGCTATGAGATTCGAACTAAAACATTTCGGCCTGTAATAGTTAATGGACCGGGACGGACCGACTTATTTCATTTTTTTTTTTACTTAACTGAACTGAAAATATAATATACAATTGTACAAAACTGATTGATTATATATTACGTAAAAAAATACACATTAAATTGTATATAATTATAAATTTTAATGGATGGCGCGGCGTGATATAATAAATGTATAAAAGCCCTACTCTATCGTCCGCAAAATGATGAGAATAATTGCAATCTTTGTACTTGAAAATATTTTCGATAACAATTATTAATAGGTACCATGAACAGCTTTGACATATACAAAGTATATAAAAGACACAGTGGTAAAATACTGATTCCCGTGATATTATACATTTTATTAATTCTATAAATATTGTTTTAAACGTTTAAAATCGCCTAAACCTACCGGTCCGGACTGAACCGATCTGATTATATTTTAAAAACCCGACTGAACTGAAATGATAATAGTTTAAATCAAGACCGTACCGAAATCTTTCATAAAAATATGGAGTCGAACCAAATCAATCCTTCAACTATTTTTATATTTTATACAATAAGACCGGACCATGCAGAACACTACTGTTTATACAAACGAACATTGATTATAGATAGTCTGTATTTATATGTATATAATAAATTATACGAGATATGTTATTCTATTGATTATAAGTATTATTACAATTTAAACATATTTTAATGTAAAATGGCAATATTTCAATAAATTGTTGCAAAAAATATATTTTAAGCTACCTTCACACGGCGCGTCAAAACCAAATATTCGATCGAAATTATAAGCATTATAAAAAAAGAACCGGATGGGCCTCGCTCTGCTGTACACTTGGGGGTGGATTGCGACTCTTCATAGGATAGGTCATTATAATGGATTTGTTAAATTTGAATTCAATGATAGATATCATTGTATACGAAAAACGATTCTGAACGGAGATGATATGTTAGTCTAGAATATAATACAATGTTATTTATAAATATTATATAAGTATATTTTATTTTTAAACGAAAAATTTAGAAAAACCGAAAATTTAAATTTTCTATAAATAAGTCAAAATATGTCAAAATACTTTGAAATTTTAACCATGTATAGAAAACGTCAATATAAAAATTTGATGATAATTTCAAGTTGTTGCGGTTTTTCGTTTTTGAGTTAGGGCATTTTAAAAAAACCGATATCATTTGTCAGTCTAAAATATTATACATTATATTATATTTTACATGTAATTTTTTGTCAATATTCGCTGTTCAAACGCTTATAAAAAAAAATTGTGCTTATGGATTTTAATAATTTTTGAATGACATTAAGAACTACTTCTGTGGAATCTTCTATTAAATTTTCAAGTATTTTTTACAAGCCAAATTTTTTTTATCACCGATTATAAAAAAAAAATGTAAAAAAATCGAATATTTTAAATGCCTATAAGTGGCTTAAAAATCAATATAATATTTTGAAAAAAATATGACATAAAGGAAATACCAATCTTAACAACTGGTAGAAATTTCAAAAATCTGCGACTTATAATTTTTGAATTATAACAAATATTAAAAATCGTTTGAGAATAAATCGCTATTTTATGCAATTTCGTAAATATTTAAATTTCAAACAGTCATAAAATTTTTTCCTCAAATTCCGGTAAAATTTTTTTTAAAGATTTTTGATGAGTAGCTTATAAATAACCTCGTGTTAAAATTTTGAACCTTAAGTATAAACAGAAAAAATTTTATGAATTTTTATCTACAAAATAACTTGCAAATTTTCGCAATTTTTACATATTTCGTATAAATTGGAACTTTGAGCACTTATAAAACAAAAATTGTGTTTTACGATTTTAGATTTTTTTTTATCAGTTAAGGAACAACTTATAAGAAACCTTTTATTAAATTTTCAAGATTTTCTGGCCAGCCAAAAAAATTTAATTGTTATTTTAAAAAAAAAAAATTAAAAAAAATTGAAAATTTCAATCGTCTATAAATAGCTTAATAAAAGTCAAAATATTTTGAAAATTTAATGGTGTATAGAGAACGCTAATCTAAACATTTGGTGAAAATTTCAAGTATTTATATCGATTAGTTTTTGAGTTATAGCAAAATAAAAAATTTAATTATGTCGAAAACTGGTTTTGCGTAAAAACTCCCGTTTTTCCCAAATTTTTTTATGGTTTTTCCCGTCGCATTTAAAAAATATTGGAAATTTTTAACTTTTGACCCCCCAAAGTACCAAATAGATTCACTTTCCTTTCAGAAAAGTTGCTACATAAGGCAATCGAAGCATTTTTACTGCCCCAAAACGTGTCGACAGACACAAAAAAAAAAAAAAAAAAAAAAAAAAAACACACATCATTGTAAAATCAATACATTCTTCACTCCGTTCAGAATCTAAAAAAAAAAAAAAAAAACACACATCATTGTAAAATCAATACATTCTTCACTCCGTTCAGAATCTAATAGGCAATACGGTTGGGTATGATTATATTATGATATATTTAAGTATATTTAATCAACGGTATGGAATTGCAAATAAATATTAATCCGTATAATATATAGCCGCCGCCGACCGCTGTCATGCCATAAATCGAAATAAAACTAAATATATCAATGCGCCGTTGAAAATGCAGCCACACATCATGAGTGCTGTACAAGTTTTGAGGATTCCTAACTATGAACAAAACGTCAAACGTGATCAGAGGCGGAACTAAGAATTTTCACGCTCAGGGAAAATGTAAAAATTATGCCCTATTAAAACCAAAAATCAAATATCCTTCCCAACAATATTTTTCCGATAATACAATTATACTTATTTAATTTTAACCACATTATCAGTTACACAGTTAAAAATAGTAAACTAGTAGTAAATAATAGATTAAATGCCACAAAAATTGCACGTTATAAAATTTTACGCCCAAGTATGAATCCTTACTTCCCTTAGTTCCGTCCCTGAACGTGATTATTCATAATTTATTCGAATCGTACCATTTGTATCGGCTTTGACAAATGCAAGTTATTGTAATCATACCTAAAAGCACTCAACACACAAGCGAAAAAAGTGGCAAACGTACGCGCATGTTCGCGTGTGACCCATTATGCGATCGTGTGTTCGTGATCATTCTAATTGATTTTTCAACATTCGCCGAATAGATCGCATAGCATGCCGTCCACGGTCGGTATTATGAACAAATTCAAAAGAAAACTGTGTGCATTCGAGTTACTGAGTAAACAGTTATTTTGGTTTTGTGTTGTGCATATTATACACTAATCACAAATATTTCAGTATTTGTAAAAATCTGAATAAGGAATATTTATTTTTATATATATTCCTATTTTTATTATACATTAATAATTTTGATACCAAAAATAAATATGAATTATTTAAATAAAGGAATAGAACAGAAGCGAATATGTGAATATGGTTCGATGCATATGTGTCAAACATTCTATACACACTATCGAAGTTCATCTGAACGCTTACACGTTCGACCTGTTCAACGCGCACAAATATGCTCTCGTGTGTACGCGCTTTTACGATTGAATTCGTTCTAAGAACAATGATAATGTATAATTTTCGAATTATTATCGTTACCTACGCGCTCAAAGGTTTGTAAGCAGGGCCGTCTAAAGCTTTTAAGGCTGATCGGTTCCGGGCCCCCTTACATTTGTTCGGCCAAGATACATGCTATTTGTACATACTTCAGTACAATAAAAATATTAAAATTTGCGTCTTATGCCACGGCGAATGATATTATACAATTATTTTGAACAAAAAGCTAAGACGACGGGCCCTTTCAGAGGTACGGGCCCCGGGGCTCTAGCCCTCACCGGCCCACCCTCTCACCGGCTCTGTTTGTAAGTACGCATTGCTTAGCCTGATGCTTTTTGAACCTAAATATTTTGAGGCGGCAAAAATTTGTTCCGAGGGGGGGGGGGAGGAAATGGGTCCCTTTTGACGCTTTACCTGAAAACAGATAGGTGTTGAGAGTCGTACCGACGATCTCCGTCGCGGTATCCCACCCCACTTTAATTGACGGGTGAGTGGCTAGACTGTGTGTGTGTGGTGGTTGTCGAAAATATAAAGGCGCGGTCGACGTCGGGCGTTTTGAAAACGGCTGCCGAGCGAGTTCGTATCATTGATCAAATAATATTATTTATCATACAATGTAAATAAATGAAGTATTACGGAACGATAAGAGTCATGTTAATAAGAGCAATAAGCAAATATGAGAAGGTGGCGTCGATGGAGTCGTTGGTAATGGCGCAATGAGTGAAGGTGGAGGTCTAGGATCTATATATATGTTTATATATACATATTTTGTTTCCCAGTGTATTATTTTAAACATTTACATGCAAACCATCTCGTTCAAAATATTCTTTGTACAGTGTGAAACCGACGAATACATGTGTTTATTGGTCGAAGAAACTGTAGAATACGTGATGAATACACGTTGTCGATAAAAATAGTAAAATATAGCCTTTGTTTATATATCGTGGTCGGTTTGGAACACGCATATTTACGATAAAATAAACTATCGACCTCGATGATATGAACCGTCCCACAAAACGTTTAAAAACCCCAAAACTATTTTAGACATGTTTAAATATATTTTAAACATGTCATGTAACCACTGATTTCACAATAAACAATGATATTTCATGTAGTCGCAGCCGATTTCGGTAATCTGACTGTTGTGCCGGAAATCCCGGAGACGGGAGGTCATGTTATCGATGCCGCCTCTAGACCCCCGTCGTCAATTAAACATTGCGCGCGATTATAACATCGTGTACTAATATTATTATAGAACTATACAACTGAAAATGCATTTTTTTTTTCATATATTTTATGAAATATTACTAAATGATGAAAAACAATTGGTACCACTAGACTTAGACATAACCACGAAATATACCGATCGACAAGGAATCGATAAAACCAAAATATTTATCGATCAACTAGTGCAATACCGATTTGATAATAATAAAGGACCATAATAGTAAAAAATATAATTCGATCGTAAAGTGAAGTATCAAATAAAATAAAACAGGGATATCATAAAAAAATATTTATAACTATTGTTAAGCCTGTTACGGTAATTTGAAAAAATACGTGTGACATCGCCAAATTCGCCACCACTGACTACTTTGTACTCGCTATTATGTGAATATTACGACTCTCGCTGTTTAAACGTTTGTATCTGTGCTAATGCTGAATTTATTTGTATACCTTTATTCTAATTAAAAGCTTTATAATTATTTTTTTAGTAAAATATTATTTCACAGATCTTTTATAAGCAAACGATTAACTTTTATAGTAATATTTTTCTATTATTAAATTTGTTTATTTAAATACTTACGTACGCAATTCGTGATTAATGTTTGAATAATATTACTACTTATTATTATCGTTATGTTTATATTTGCGATAAATTATGTTCAAAATTATTTTTAGATGAATGGAAACAATACGTTGTAATATTTAGTAGAGCTGGGCCGATATCACTTTTTTTCCAATTTCCGATAAATCCGATTTATATTGCCGTTATAAAACCGATAGGTACCCGGTTTGATATTTTATTTCCATTAACCGATATAAAAAAAACTTAAAAACACGATACCCCATATAACGTTTAAATCATGTGACACATCAAAACATATTAAATTTCCGTAACGAGTAATAATAACAAATTAATAAATAATAATTAATAATTTTAAATATTCTTTTAATTGAATAAACAGACAAAAAAAAACAAATAACTAAAATAACTGAAATGACAATATTATATTAGTAATAATAGTAAATACAAAATAGTAATACAAAATTATATTGATTTTACAAACGGTTCAGGAAAAAACCTATACCCGATTAAACTAACAGTCCCAATTTCAGCCAATATTAATATTATATTTTTACTCTATGGTATCGACCTAGCTCTAATATTTAGGCGTACATTACTTTATGTGTATTATGTTTATAATAAGTAATTTGTTTATCAGTCGTCTCATCCCTAATAGTACGTATACAAGTTGTATGTTTTTATTATTCAGTAGATAGGTATATGTAGTTCCAGTTTTTTTTAATGATAATAAACTTATTTATAGTAGTGAAATGGCATAATAACCATTTAGAAGCCATTTTTAGCCGATAATCAATAATATTGACAGTAATTTTAATATTAATCTTTTCGTTAACATAATCTAAAATACCAATTCGTGTATCAAAAACAGATTTTTAAAACAGTAAACGAATGTTGTTTATGTGTATGAGAAGTACATGAATTTAAGTACTAAACGTGAGTGAATTTGAAAATTTACAAAATATCTTCCGGATAAAAATACAAATACAAATTTCATTAAATAAATAATGATCCAAAATAATTTTATAAATAATTATTGTATTAGTTGAAGAAATTTTAAATATTACTTGACAACAAGTGATCGTCAGAACAAAAATCGAAAAAAACGTAAAAACTTATTTATGCTTAATAATAAAACATTTGTCTGTTATAAGTAATTTATTCAGTGGGTACCACATGATCCAAACTTGATAAATAAAATAAATAAAACTTTAAATTCATAAACCTGTATTAAACTAGGTACATATTTTACATATTTATATTAAAGAAATTAAGGGGAAAAAAAATTACAATTATAGTATTTATATTTTATAATAAATGATTATCTGAATATTAAATAGTATTTTATTATAAGTATATACAATAATAGTTATATTATAAAATAAGTATTGCTATGTAAAATAAATTAAAAATATTAATTTTTAAAACATAATATTTATATAGGTGGGTACTAAATATACCTGTAATATTTATTTTGTAAATATTATTTTGTTACACCAAATGAATAAACATTTGTAGGTGTATAAATTATACTCGTAACACTATCATGTGTTTTGCATAAAATCAGAGAAACTTATCCAGAAAGCAATGGAAATTATATAGAATTCAGAGATTCTACGTAGATTCTACCTTCATAAATTTTCTACATTAATTAACAATATAATTTGCAACTGCATAACAACTGCTTTACAATTTTAAATTATTTTTAACAATTTAAATTTAAATTTGTATTTTTATTGTTGTCTCAAGTACAAATAATAACATACAAATTTTATTTTAATTCAATCACCGGGAAAATTGTTATTTACATTCTGATAAATACAACATTGTACTATTATTACACTACTGTGAATATTTTACACAGGCGTGTATAAATATAGTTTCATGATGATAACACAATGGACAACAGTTCTAAAACAGTCCACAGTCTTACAAATAAATGTATACGTTTAATTTTTAATTGAATCATTTTAGAGATGTTGTAAAATACATGAAACGAAATAAGAAATTATGGACGTTAAATTGTTGCAACAGTTTATTTCAATAAGCTGAGTTATTAGCCGAGTTATAAGCGTTTAAACAACACGAGTCGCATTGTTCACGTAAAATTGTCGTAGAGAGTAGTTGGCGGCGGCGAAATTACGACGTTGCGTGTACATAGTTTTCAAATTATCGTCACAGGCTAAATATTAGTTATAAATATTATTTATGGTACATCTGTTTTTATTTAATTTGGTACTTCATTTTACTATCGACTTATTTATATATATATATATATATATTTTAGATTCTGAACGGAGTGAAGAATGTATTGATTTTACAATGATGTGTGTTTTTTTTTTTTTTTTTTTTTTTTTTTTGTGTCTGTCGACACGTTTTGGGGCAGTTAAAATGCTTCGATTGCCTTATGTAGCAACTTTTCTGAAAGGAAAGTGAATCTATTTGGTACTTTGGGGGGTCAAAAGTTAAAAATTTCCAATATTTTTTAAATGCGACGGGAAAAACCATAAAAAAATTTGGGAAAAACGGGAGTTTTTACACAAAACCAGTTTTCGACATAATCAAATTTTTTATTTTGCTATAACTCAAAAACTAATCGATGTAAATACTTGAAATTTTCACCAAATGTTTAGATTAGCGTTCTCTATACACCATTAAATTTTCAAAGTATTTTGACTTTTATTAAGCTATTTATAGACAATTGAAATTTTCAATTTTTTTAAGTATTTTTTTTTTAAATAACGATAATTTAGATTGGCTGCCTAGAAAATCTTGAAAATTTAATACAAGGCTTCTTATAAGTTGTTCCTTAACTGATAAAAAAAAATCTAAAATCGTGAGTCACAATTTTTTTTTATAAGTGCTCAAAGTTCCAATTTATACGAAATATGTAAAAATCACGATAATTTGCAAGTTATTTTGTAGATAAAAATTCATAAAATTGTTTCTGTTCATACTTAAGGTTCAAAATTTTAACACGAGGTTATCTATGAGCTACTCTTCAAAAATCTTTAAAAAAATTTCTACCGAACTTAGAGGAAAAAATTTTATGACTGTTTGAAATTTAAATATTTACGAAATTGCATAAAATAGCGATTTATTCTCAAACGATTTTAAATATTTGTTATAATTCAAAAAGTATAAGTCGCAGATTTTTGAAATTTCTACCAGCTGTTTAGATTGGTATTTCTTTTATGCAATATTTTTTTCAAAATATTATATTGATTTTTAAGCCACTTATAGGCATTTAAAATATTCGATTTTTTTACATTTTTTTTTTATAATCGGTGATAAAAAAAATTTGGCTCGTACAAAATACTTGAAAATTTAATCGAAGATTCCACAGAAGTAGTTCTTAATGTCATTCAAAAATTATTAAAATCCATAGGCACAATTCTTTTTTATAAGTGTTTGAACAGCGAATATTGACATAAAATTACATGTAAAATATAATATAATGTAGAATGTTCTAGACTGACAAACTATATCACTGTATGCAACTGCCAACCCATCCTAATTGAAAAATATATTTTTCGTTTCAAAATAAAATATACTTTTTACAATGTTTATAAATAACAATGTATTATATCCTAGACAAACATATGAACTCCGTTCAGAATCGTTATTCGTATACAATGATATCTATCATTGCATTCAAATTTAACAAATCCATTATAATAATGACCTATCCTATAAGCGAGGTGCACTCCACCTCTAACTGTACAGCAGAGCGAGGCCCATCCGGTTCTTTTTTATTTTTATTTTATATTTTATTACGGTTCTTTATTATTCTCAAGTCGGTATCGCACTAGTCGATCGATAAATATTTTAGTTAGTTTATTCATTTCTTGTCGATTGGTCTATATGTGTCGTGTATAGTATACGTTAAACCATTGTAAAGAAGCGATTACATAGTATGTATACATGAAACGCGAGCGTACATTCATTAAAAACAGAGGCAATGTGAACGCGTTTGTACACATCTCATATGTGTGTATTTCATGTTTGCCAGTTTGGCGGTACATCAATGGAAAATATGACTGTTATTGGCCGGGGTTTTTCGTGAATTTGATATATTTACTATTTGAACCGAGTGCAATAAAAATACAGTTATCATTAGTCACTTTGTCAGTGTCGTGAACGGTATAGAAATGTAGTGTCTATTTTTGGATATTACAAAATTAATTTTAATTGGGTTTTACTAACGACCGAATATTAAAAGAATTGATGAATACCATAAATATCTCGTTTGGTATAATCATAGGCGTATAATATTCCATTATACGTCTATGGGTGTGATCCTAATATTTTTCTTTTCTTTAACTATACTATTTATAACTACGCACTAGGCACAATCAATCATTTATCCATCATCCGTATCACTCATTTTAACTAAACACCTACCACTCGGACCCGGACCGTTTCGCCGCGGACTCTTTCGCCGCCGGACTATTCACCGCGACCGCTTCGCCGCCGGACTGCTCGCTGTCGGGCTATTCAATGTGATGAGAACCTCCCCATGAAATATTATTACCAATAATATACTTAAATTATTAAAGACTAATAAACAAAAATACTAATACTAATATCATTGTATACGAATAACGATTCTGAACGGAGTTAATATGTTTGTCTAGGACAGGGGTCGCCAACCTTTGCAAACAAGTGAGCTACCTTTGAAATTTTAAGTCCCTGGTGATCGACCTCCAGGAGAACTTAGGTCTTTATTTAGGTGTAGAAAGAGATTTGTTTTATGAGCAAAAAAAAAAAAAAAACCAAGTCTACACTCCAAAGAACAAATATTTATTGTTTCTTCATGATAACAATAATGTGATTTTATAACTTTATAAATGTGATAACTGGCATTAGTTTTCTGCAAGTTTGAGAGAATTCAGGGAAATTCCTAGGATACAATATGGCAATCCACATTATCACGCGATCAACAGTGGTAAAATTAATTTTTACAACGATCGACCTTTATTCCTTAAAAGATCGACCTGTCGATCGCGATCGACTGGTTGGCGACCCCTGGTCTAGGATATAATACATTGTTATTTATAAATATTGTAAAAAGTATATTTTATTTTGAAACAATAAATATATTCTATAATTAGGATGGGTTGGCAGTCGCATACAGCGACATAGTTTGTTAGTCTAGAATATTATACACAATATTATATTTTACATGTAATTTTATGTCAATATTCGCTGTTCAAACGCTTATAAAAAAAAAATTGTACCTCTATTTTTGCAATTTCGTAAATATTTAAATTTCAAACAGTCATAAAATTTTTTCCTCTAAGTCTGGTAGAAATTTTTTTAAAGATTTTTGAAGAGTAGCTTATAGATAACCTAGTGTTAAAATTTTGAACCTTAAATATGATTTATGAATTTTTATTTACAAAATAACTTGCAAATTATCGTGATTTTTACACATTTTATACAAATTTGAGCTTTAAGGGCTTATAAAAAAATTTGAGTAAACCTATCACTGATATTTTTTAGTTACGATAAGTTTAACTTATTATAAACCTTGTATTAAATTTTCAAGAGTTTTCGGTCTGCCAATTAAATTTTATAGATGTTTAAAAACAAAAATTTTACAAAAATCTAAAATTTTAATTGTCTATGAATAAGTCAAAATACTTTGAAAACTTAACCATGTATAGAAAACGTCGATATAAAGATTTGGTGAAAATTTCAAGTTGTTGTGATTTTTGGTTTTTTGATTTTTTTTAATTTTTACTGTCAAAAAAGGTGTCGTCAGACACAAAAATAAAAAAGAACTGGATGGGCCTTGCTCTGCTGTACACTTGGGGGTGAAGTGCGACTCTTCATAGGATAGGTCATTATAATGGATTTGTTAAATTTGAATTCAATGATAGGTATCATTGTATACGAAAATCGATTCTGAATGGAGATGATATGTTTGACTAGAATATATTACAATGTTATTTATAAATATTGTAATAAGTATATTTTATTTTGAAACGAAAAATTTAGAAAAATCGAAAATTTAAATTGTCTATAAATAAGTCAAAATACATCAAAATACTTTGAAAACATAATCATGTATAGAAATCGTCAATATAAAGATTTGGTGAAAATTTCAAGTTGTTGCGGTTTTTCATTTTTGAGTTAGAGCATTTTAAAAAAAAAACCGATATCTTTGTCAGTCTAGAATATTAAACATTATATTATATTTTACATGTAATTTTTTGTCAATATTCGCTGTTCAAACGCTTATAAAAAAAAATTGTGCTTATGGATTTTAATAATTTTTGAATGACATTAAGAACTACTTCTGTGGAATCTTCTATTAAATTTTCAAGTATTTTGTACGAGCCAAATTTTTTTTATCACCGATTATAAAAAAAAAATGTAAAAAAATCGAATATTTTAAATGCCTATAAGTGGCTTAAAAATCAATATAATATTTTGAAAAAAATATGACATAAAGGAAATACCAATCTTAACAACTGGTAGAAATTTCAAAAATCTGCGACTTATACTTTTTGAATTATAAAAAATATTTAAAATCGTTTGAGAATAAATCGCTATTTTATGCAATTTCGTAAATATTTAAATTTCAAACAGTCATAAAATTTTTTCCTCTAATTCCGGTAGAAATTTTTTTAAAGATTTTTGAAGAGTAGCTTATAGATAACCTAGTGTTAAAATTTTGAACCTTAAGTATGAACAGAAAAAATTTTATGAATTTTTATCTACAAAATAACTTGCAAATTATCGTGATTTTTACATATTTCGAACTTTGAGCACTTATAAAAAAAAAATTGTGACTTACGATTTTAGATTTTTTTTATCAGTTAAGGAACAACTTATAAGAAACCTTGTATTAAATTTTCAAGATTTTCTGGCCAGCCAAAAAAATTTTATCGTTATTTTTAAAAATTACTTAAAAAAATTGAAAATTTCAATTGTCTATAAATAGCTCAATAAAAGTCAAAATACTTTGAAAATTTAACGGTGTATAGAGAACGCAAATCTAAACATTTGGTGAAAATTTCAAGTATTTACATCGATTAGTTTTGAGTTATAGCAAAATAAAAAATTTGATTTTGTCAAAAACTGGTTTTGCGTAAAAACTCCCGTTTTTCCCTTTTTTTTTTAAATATTAAAAATTTTTTACTTTTGACCCCCCAAAGTACCAACTAGATTCACTTTCCTTTCAGAAAAGTTGCTACATAAGGAAATCGAAGCATTTTTACTGCCCCTAGTATGTATCCTTGTAACCTAATTCGAATTGATTCAATACGAATCAAGTTAATACGAATTAATGTATACTATATTTATTTTATTATTATGTATATATATATATATATATATATATATATATATATATATATATATATATATATATATATATATTTATGAATGCATGTAAAAAGTCGGGTGGTGAGGTTTGAAAAAATATCATAACTTTAGTATTGTTGTTTATTAATCTTTAATGATTTAAGTACATTATTGGTAATAATATTTCGTGGGAGGTTCTCTTCGCATCGAATAGTCCGGCGGCGAAAGAGTCCGCGGCGAAACGGTCGCGGCGAAATGTCCTAGACCCCTACCACCCACCACTCCGAACGAATATGAAAATTCAACCATGTTCACGCAACCGATATTTCATTCGTGAACAATACGAAAATCAAATAATTAAATATTATGTGCACGACGTACGCATGTGCGGGCGGTATGGGATGCATGCAAACATTTCGTGTTTTACCGCCAAATGCGTAATAATTATGCAATAATAATAATAATAATAATAATAATTATAATTATAATAAAATTATTTTATTGTATTATCAGTACGGACCAGTTTTATTTGATATGTTCATTCAATAGCTCAAACATACATAGTATTATTTGCGTGCGGTACATTTTCAATCATAATCTTTTATTCGAACACCACCTTCACCACTATTTTCGGTATTCCGTGGCAATATCTGTATGTACCGTGTTGTTGTTTACAAGGATAATGAAAACTTCACTCGGGTACTGCTTCACAATTGCCGGTGCCGTGGTCGCAGCTACCACCAGTGACGGCAAACCGCCGTGGCGCAGCCATACATTTGCTCAACATGGTTATATCACCTCATCGTATCACCTCGCCTTTGTTCAAACACTGTAAATGTACAAATATTATACATATTACATTATATTTCGTTTTCGAAGACCCAATAAGTGAATAGTGACCGTACTGTATTGTCAGCGGTGACGCGACAGTGGTTCCCGCCGCGTAGTTCTTCGTTACGTGCCGTTGTAGTCGACTTTTCACGGCCGTCGGTCCGATCTGGGCCGCCATCATCGTCCGACGCACGCACTCATTACTATAGGTAACTTCGAATTATCGTTTCTATACGTGCATAAATTATGTCAATGTAAAATTCCTGTGCTTGTGGTTATTAACTGTCATTGCGAGGGCGCATCGCCGTGACTGACATTTAGTTTATTCAAATCTCTGAAACCGTTTTCTAATAGATTTTTCACTCGAGTTGTGCCATTATGGGCAAATTTTTATTGTTAAAACTATTTCAGGTGTATTGTGCCGCCATAGGCGAGTTTTTATTATTTTTATTTTGTCCACCTCCTGCCGTTATTGGCCGAATTATGATAGCACCGGTTAGCACCGGAGTAAAAATCACCTACATCCTATTTCGTTCACCGGATTGTTAATGGTGTGTCTGCATACTTGATTTATGTATATGATTTAGATTTTAGGTGACAGTATTTAGCCAAAAGTTTACACGACGATAAAGTGTGCGAGTTTTCATATAAAATACTATTATTATATTTTTATTATTGTTGATAAAAAAGTACTACATTTCTATTATACTTTTTCTATACTTATGTTGCTATGAGTTTTATACAATTTATGGATCAAAATATTAAATTATTAAATTATTATAATTATTAATTTTAACACAGAAACATAATATTACTTAAATTACGTATATTAACATTATATACGATTATACGAATATACAATTACATATGTTTCACGCTACTTAAGAAATTAATATATATATATATATATTATTATCAACGTGTATTGTTATTTTATTAACAAACAGTTGGTAATTATTCCGTTTACTAAGTTAATCGATTTATTAAATTATTTTGATTTTTCTTTAGTCTTAAGTACACATAACTATAGATATGGTATATACGATGTATGTAAATACATCATAACTACACCGACACACTGGGACATACTGATACTTCCAAGAACCTGCGAACCTGTCCACTTTTGTTGAGTGCTATGATCAGTGGTGTATTTTCGAGAGTAGAAGGGTTTAGAGTATCAGATATGGAGATCGGTTTTCTACTTTTCCCAAAAAATAAATGTTACGGTTTAATGATGTTATTAATAAATAATACTTACTTAATAACAAATGAAAAAATTATTGATTAACTTAAAACAAAAAGACGTTTACTTTTTTTATTATAAATATAATATAATATATTTACTTATATTTATAACGTTGATAGAATATTATAACTATTAATTCGTACCTTACGAGTATATGTATTATTTTATAATAATGTAGAATCACTTATTTTTTTAGAAATATGATAAACTTTTCCCACAAAAATCTGAAAATACGTTACTGGCAATAACAATATTTATTTTTTCACATATAAGTCGGACAATGATGCCAGATGGCCGTATACGGATAGTTGTAGGTGTCCGGACGCACTTAAAAATTAATTATGCATCCAGTCAGAACAATTACATTATTCGATAATATAAGCACTTAACAGTTGAAATAATAAAAACAATCGTTTTTAACAAATTTTTTTAAGCCAGGAGACATGCGTTGTATATTTTATAATGAATAAAATACTTGGTGACTACGTGACTGTGATGATGGCAGTGCTGTCAGTAGATGCGGTGCAGAGTGCACATACAGATTGCATGACACGTAGCATCCTAAAAATAAATCTTTTTTTTTTTAAAGTGCTTTGTCACCCGAACTGTATTTTTACTTATGCATCTTATGATAGCCTAACGGTATCGTCTTCTAAAAATGTACCGGCTTGTAGTGAACATCATCTGTCACCATTATACCGTATAAAATATATATTTCAAAAACTCGCTTCAACACACATTGATGGATTTATTCTATCGAATATCCTACACCGTTATTTGATTATATTGTCGGACTATTCATAATGAGTATGCTTAGGCTGAAAAGTATTTCAATGTATAATGGTCATTATGGTTTTGAACTCACATGTTGTATGTACCGGATTTCGATTGTCGCCCTATGGTATGATTGCTCAGGATAGATTCGTGTTACAGACAAGGTAAATACGTACACACCGAGACTGAACTACACAGTTATATACAACGAAATAGAATATACTGTTTTAAAACTAATTTATTTATACAATATAATGTTATCCGTTTGCTCACTCCGCGTGGTATAGAGGTGTATCGACATTCGAATGAATGAGGGCGAGTCAAATATATTGTATAAATCTTATATATACATTTAATAATGTTATATATAATAACATAATAACATAATGTCAAATAATGTTAAAAAATTTAAAATTTAAATTTATAATTTTAAATCATGTTATATATAATAACATAATAACATAAAAACATTATTATAATATATTATATGGTTCTATGAAAAAGTATGGTTTTGTAATAGAATCATATCAAGACTAGCAAATTTAAAGCGGCAGTGGATGCTTGGTCAGCGGTGGCGACGTCGATGGCGACGATGAAATCGAAATGTTATAGTACATTAAGTAGAAGTCGAGGGTTCAGAATCCACCATTTGTTTTACTTATATTAATTAGATACGAAGCACCTGTGAGTATTATTTTAGACAAATGAAAAACATTTCATTAGTATTATTTTATAAATCATCTTCTACATGTAAGCAAATATAATCCGTATTAAGATGCGTGTTGTATGTATTGTGTCCCGAAAATTTAACATCTTAGTCGTTTGTTGGTTAAATGTATAACAAATCATTTTATACAATGCTAAATTTGAACTTTGTACCGTGAAAATAAAGTTGTCAAGATTGTGACGTTTCGAATAGGTTTGATTATCGATCTATTTTGGAAGTGAATACGATACACCTATATTCGTCTAAATTCAAAGTACAACAAACACGCGAATTTGTTCAATTGCGGACGCGCCTACACCACAAAAGTTTACTTTTGAAAAGGAGATTGTAAACTGTACGGTAAAAGTAAATATAAATGAGTATAGTGTACACACGATTTGATGTGATTCGCGGTATCAAATTTATGTGTTACAAAACGAGAACATATGCAATCAAAATTGGCGATTTGTGTTCACTAGATAATAATATTGATAACGGCGGTTTAGCACACATATCCGGATTCGACAAAAGTGATTGTGATTTGTGCATGTACAAAAGAAAATTAATTTACACGTAATTTTCCACTGTATACCTTGACGGTGGACGATACAAAAGTCGGAGGTGCCACTTACTATTTGTTTATAATGGCTATTGAAGCCTGGAGTTCAGTGGCGTATTTTCGGGAGGGTTTCTCGGGTATTATTGACCTTCCTAGAAGAAAAAAAGGTCAGTCATAAATGACTTGTTACGAAGGTATAGAGAAAGAGAACATTAATTTATATCACGTGGTTGTAAATAACTCTTCATTTATATTAAAAATAATAATAATAATAATAATAATACAATTATTTATTTATACCTTATATATTTTTTTATAATATTATAAAAGCACTTATTTTTGAGAAAAACATTAACCTCCTCCTTCCACAAAAAATATGAAAATACGCCTCTAATATGGTTATATATATATATTTATCATAACTCATGTTACAAATTAAAATTATCTCATCATTATGCCGGGTCCACACAGAGTTGACATAAAAACAGAATAAAAACCAAACACCGTCTATACTGAGTTGAGTAGAAATTAAACCCAAAATGAACAAAATTCAAACATTATTACAACATCGTTGTAACGATTTTATAACATACATAAAATGATAAATTTAAATTAATTGTACCCAAAATTGACGTAAAACTACAATGTAATTTTAATTAGCATAATTATAGAGAAGGAGAAAGCTAATATTTATATACATTCATACATATATATATAAAACATATAACATAAATATATATATAATTTTTTTAACGGCCTAGTTAAATGTTAAAACAGGCCTGCCGAAAATGTCGCACTCCTCGAAAAAAACTGAAATTATGATCCTGTTATTAATACAATTTGGTTATTCATGCACAGAAGTGCTGAGCACCACGGTCAATTTGCTCAGGGACCAATTGAATGTATACTGCGATTTGTTGTTGAAGGCGCTGAAGCGGAAAGACGTTCTAATAGCGCGACGGGACGCTAAATGCAACACTATCACAACGCTTTTGTACGCATACTCCATGAATAGAAGTGAGTGTTTTAAAATATTACAGAGGTGAATGTAAATACGATATAGTGTAAAGAGCATTAAATAACTGTTTTATGCAATTAACCGGGCCAAGATGACCAACATCGTTTTAAATATTCAGTTAGTGTTTCACCCCTTAACAAATATATTAAAAAAAACCATTATATTAATAATTTTTTCTCTAATTCCGTAAACCTGCACTTCTACCTGAGGATTTTCTTAACTGTGATATACCGAAACGTTTTCATTCACCCAGAAATCGATATTTAAATAATCATATATATATATATATTTACAAAATTCTAAAATAATTAAATTTTAGTATTCTAAAATAGTAAAATTGTGATTGAAAAATTGTAAGAGTGGAGGTAGAAGGGTAAAAAATAATTTACGACTTATTCTCACACTAATTAAATATGCAAAAAAAGTCATTAAAATCGGTCGAACCGTTTCGGAGAAGTGTGACCATATACACCATGACACGAGATTTTTATATGTATAATATGTAATACATATTTTACCAATAGATTTTTTAACGCAGTATTTTAGTATTGTATACTTTGAACACTCTTGTACTATTAGCTTCATTATTATTAACACAATAATTTAATATTTTTGATTGATATTATAAGAAATTTGAATGACATTCAACCAGTGTTAGTGTAATTGTATTGTGATTAATGATTAACGATTACGATTACAATTTATAGATATTAGTCATAAAATAAATTAATGTAATCAATAATGATAATATCAAATTATTTTAAACGATTAGAGTAATAATGTAATCATAGTATTGATTATAATTATAAAATTTGTTTATTTGTATTCGTGGATAATTTTAATGGTTAATTGTTAATAATTAATGATATTTCAATAACGGTTTAAGTTGACTAATAACTATAATTCGAGATAAATATTTAAAAAATATACAGTTCATTGACCATTGTAGTTAATTTTATATACTGTTATGTGTAGTATTATACTAATTGATTAAAAGTAGGATATTGTAAAACAAACTAAACAGATAACGAATTAATGTTTTTATATATTATGGAAAATAACGATTAACAATATAAAAACATAATATTTTTAAGATAAACTATTTTTTTAATAATAAATTAAATTTAAATATAATAACTATAATAAACTTAATTTAGATAGGTGGTATTTTAAAAATAATAAATAATTTAACAATAATAATACTAGTATAATAATAAATCATGTAAAAATCATTTGATTTTTATAATATATTTGCATTTAGTACAATACATTTTTTAAATAGTTGATCTGATGATTTATGATTTCCTGGTTGATTTATCATTGTTGCAAATGAAATAAGTCTTTCCACAGGTGCTGAAAACGGAAGTGGAGTATTGTATCGATTGAAAATTTGTTTGATAATACGATACTTATCGAGAATATTGAAATCGTTTTGTTCATCAGCAAAGAAATGTAGAATTTAATACTGACTTTGGTTTACCAGTTGATGTCGAAGATGAAGATCTTAAGTAAAAAAAGTAGTATGTTATTTGATTTATAGGTAATTTTACCGAATGTAGTGGTGTGTTTGTGTACAAATCATTTCATTTGCTGCTTTTTTGAAAATATAAATGAACCTGTCGTGATTTTATATTTGTACACATGTTAACCAACGTTTTTTTAAATCGTGGATACAAAAATGCGGCTATTGAAGCATTAAGAGATTCAGGAGAAGAACAATTTAAATAATTTTTAAATCTTTTCTGAATACTTAGTAATAAATTATTACTAATAATGTATTACTAATAGATTTGCAGAATATTCAGAAATTTTCAGGTAATGTTAAAACTTCAATTTTTTCTTTTTAATGCTAGTACATCACAATCACATGGCAGTACTATAATATATATAATAAGTATTTTAAGTATTTGTTTCAACTTGCATTATATCCAATGCTTCAACCATTGACGCCGTGTACAATAAATATTTTTCAATGTAATCAAAGTCTTGTTCTAGCAAACAATTTTTTTTATTTATTTCTAAAACTTTATTAAAATTTGAATTGTTATTTTTTATACACAATATTTGTCGAAGTGAATCGTATAAACTGTTCCACCATTTTTTTAGTGTATTTCCGAATATATTTTGTATGATTTCAGCCGATTTTGGTGGCCCTATTAAATTCTAATAAATATTACATTTATTAATTATTGAGACGCGTTATAATGACAATTCAGCAGAATTATTTATGACTTTATTCATATCTACAGTAACACATAAATTAAGTGTGTATGCATTACATCTAAAATTCAATAGCAAATTATTTTCTATTTCTGTCTTATAAACTGCGTCATTTTAAAATTTATTGCTTCATTTGATTTTAAATTAAACTCTGACTAGTCTGAGGTATCAACACCATCAACCGAATTTTCCTCTTCAATATAAATTACATATGTTCTTTTTCTACAAAAATTTTGAATGCATTTACAAAATTATTTCCATTATCATTTATAATTGCGATAATTTTTGTTAGATTCAATTTGAATTCAAAATGTAATTAATTTATTAGATTAAAAATGTTATCAAAAACATGACTTCCTTTATAATGACGACACGCTAAAGATTTTGATCCTCGATATAAATTAGTTGATGAAATCGAATGACCCTTAGAAAACTTTTTTCCCAGACCAAATATCTTTAGTAGTAGATACAAATAAATTATACTTCTTTTATTTGCATTTTGTTTTTTTCATAAAAAGTCTAAATTTTCTGGCAAAAAAAGAGTGGACTTAAAATATGGAGTCCAGAGTTGGATATATTTAAGGAATTAAATATTTTTAAAATATGTTGGTCTTCTATACATCTAAACGTAATCATTTAATGTAAAAAAAATTTACAATTTCATTTTCGAAATTTTTTTGGGTTGTTTTAGATTTTAGTGGCTTAATAAAAGTTTCAATTTTTTTATTTGGTGGTCCAATTAATCTTAAATGATTTTTATATTATTCATCAGAATCAGGGTCATCTTTACGTTTTTAATGGGTTATAAAGTTAGAAGATGAATTTCTATAATCTTTTAATTTTAAAATTTTTTGCTCGCAATTTATCATTACACATTGAACCACAGTTTTATTTTTAGATTCATATGATTTTTTTGGTAAAAATTTAAAAATATTACCATCAGTTGATCGTCGAAGTGGAAATGGAGAATATGAAGCTAAAGAATTTATATTGTTTTCTGGTACAGAAGTTCCTCTGATATCATTCGTTGTAATTGTAATAGTACGTAAGCTTAAACAATACATTTTATACGGAATATAAAGAATAATAAAGATATGTGACCAGTAAAATAGCAACTAAATTCATACAATTTTTTTTTTTTTTGGGTTTATAGATTGATTCGGATAACTAAGTATAAGGAAGATAAATAAATAAATATAGCTTATCGAAAGGTAATAAGTCGCTTTAAAATGTATAAATAGTTGACGTTTTGACGTAAATCTTTAATTTTAATAATATATTGTATATTATTTAATACAAGATTGTACTTAAGTGATATTTTTAGCGATAATGATTATCGATTACAAAAATGTTATCATAATTATTGATTACTTTAAAAAATGATTGAACGATTAATAACTAATGTAATTTATTAAAGTAATCGTAATCGATTACGTAATTTAATAATAAATTTATCGATTACGTCCAACATTACATTCAACTAATTACACTACTTGAATTGCTATTCATAAAATGTGTAATACGAGTATAATTTTCTCCATTAATATTTTACTTATAATTTCACTTAAAACAAAAGATTGATAAAGCTCATGAAAAATTAAATAAAAAAACAATGTGAGGAATTTTTAATAAAATTGTACATTAGTGAGTTCGCCTTACTATAAATGTTTAATTACCTCGACAACCATTTTTGTTTAGTTATATTTTGGTATAACTAAGAATAAATTCGTATTTATCTCACAACCGTTTCGATACTGTTTCGTACACATTTAGCAGTACCTTTTGTTAAAATATATAAGTTATAATAAATATATTAGTTCAGACTAGTTATCATCATGGTAAGCGTTAATCGTCCATTTAACATAAATACTAATAAGAAAATATCAATATAAGTTAATTCAATTTTAGTTTACAAATTTAATATTGTGTCATTATTTGTACGGTTGGATATATATATATATATATATATATGCTAACAATGCTAATAATTGTAATTCAATTGTCGTATTAGCGTGAATGTATTTCCGTGCACATCGGTCAAGCTGGAGTGCAAATCGGCAACGCCTGTTGGGAGCTTTATTGCTTGGAACATGGCATTCAACCTGACGGACAAATGCCCTCCGACAAGTCAGTGGGTTGTGGAGACGACAGCTTCAACACGTTCTTCAGCGAAACCGGCGCCGGTAAACACGTGCCTAGGGCCGTGTTCGTTGATCTTGAACCGACTGTCGTGGGTAAGTATATTTATTTCACATTCATCCGATTTAGTGCTTTTAAGTACGATGATATTACATTCGTATTATAAGTTCGAACTTTAAATTAGAAAATTCTAAAACAAATGTTTCTGTGAAAATCCACAAACTTACTCAATGGATGTATAACAAAATACAATATCACGCTGCATACATATGCATATTGTAATGATATTTTAATCGTATTATAAGTTCAAACTTTAAATTAGAAAATCATAAAATAAATGTTTTTGTGAAAATTCAAAAATACTCATTGTATGTATAATATTAGGTATACAATATTATGGTTTATAAAAATGCGTATTGTAAAGTGTATAATTATAGTGCTGGATTGATGTAAATATGTCATAATTAATTAAAATTATTATGATATATATATATATATATATATAGATTAAGTTAAAAATCTATCAATATAATACATATATCCAGCGACGTAGACAGGATTTTATTTCGGGGGGGGGGGGGGTCAAGTCAAGTCAAAAAATAATAATAATAAGTAATTTTAACTATTCTTATTAATCAATCAAAAATTAAATTCATAATGACCAACATAATGCTATATTATGTAAATATTGTTTCTATTGGTTCTATCGTCTATGTATATATATATATATATATATCTACCTCATACCCAGTTATATGGTATACGTATACTAGTACCTATATATATATATATATATATATATTTATGTGTGTGCTAACTGTATTATTTTGTAGTTTTGTCCATAACATATTATAATTAATTATTAGGTTTACCAGTACAAAAAAAAGCATTTTCGTTCCACTCAGATTCTAAAAAAAATTTCGTCGATGACATTTCGGGGGGTTCCGGACCCCATGGACCCCCCCCCCTCTGGCTACGTCCCTGCATATATCAGTAAGACCTAACGTAAAAGTTCAACGTATACAAATAAATGAAACATAAGCGTCACACTAAACGTTACATTAGTAATATATAATATAAAAAGAAAAATTAAATTCATAGTCGAAATGTTTTCAATCCTTACAGTTATAGAAATTCCATGGTTTAAAAACAGTAGGTACTCAACAATATTTACGTTACACTTTACATATTCAAGGTCGGCGAGAACTTTTGAGGGCCCCGAGGCTGATCGGTTTCAGTTTTCCTTTACTTACACTCGTCTGGCCATGACATACATACTACTACTTGCACATACTTCAGTACAATAAAATTATTCAAATTTGCATCTTATACTACGGCGAATGAGATCATAAAATAATTTTGTATAAAAGACGACCGGTCCTCTCGGAAATACGGGCTATGGGGCTCTAACCCTCACTGCTCCAACTTCTCGTCGGCACTGTACATATTTACGATATTTCAAAACTAGATTGTGAAAATATATCTTGTACATGTTTTTTCCAGCGCTTTCAACTGGTAGTATATTTTACGGTTTAGTTTTGAGTACGCTATTCGTACGCGGGCGGGATAAAAATGTTGAAAAATCAAAACAAAACAACGGTATCACACAAAATTATACTTGTTGCAGATGAAGTGCGGACAGGTACGTATCGTCAACTGTTTCACCCGGAGCAGTTGGTCACGGGCAAAGAGGACGCGGCCAACAACTACGCGCGTGGTCACTACACCGTCGGCAAAGAGATCGTCGATCTGGTGCTGGACAGGATCAGAAAGCTCGCGGACCAGTGCACCGGGCTCCAAGGGTTCTTGATATTCCATTCGTTCGGCGGCGGCACCGGTTCCGGATTCGCTTCGCTCCTTATGGAACGGCTGACCGCGGACTACGGGAAGAAGAGTAAACTGCAATTCGCTGTTTACCCGGCGCCCCAAGTGAGTGCGATGGGGCACACGCTTCCTATCCAGTGGAGTTAACCCATTAGTTCGTGAATTCATCCGAGTCCTAGGCCCGACCGTTGTCAGAGTGATAAGTGGAAGCAGTACTAGATTCGCGGCGACGATCACTTACCCATCACGCTTTACACACCATTTTTATAAAGTTTAACTGTCGATGCACTAAAATATTTTGTCTTGCGCGACGAATTTAATAAATATTATCTTAGTACTGCTCTTGCCGCAACGTACACTCATGATTAAAACAATAACCTTTTCGTTTTATTTTCCAACGAGAACATGTCAACAGGTAAACTATTATTTTTCGTACATTTTTCCAGTCAAGATCAATCGCAGGTCATCTGAGTAGTTTTATATCACCTACGTAATATGTCCGTGCTGCTATGTTAATTATTTTTGTTTTTATTTTTCACGCAAATTTATAACTATAATCGTTGAAAAGTTAAGTCGTTAAAAAGTTTTTTTTTTTTTTTTTATATATAATGCAGCATGTTAAAAAACGAATTATTTACCTAGTGAAACGGTAGCAACTTCTTAGTCCTCGATTGGTAAAATCACTACTCTATCTATTTCTGATCTATGCGTGCAGGTGTCCACGGCTGTGGTGGAACCGTACAACTCGATCCTTACCACGCACACCACGCTGGAGAACTCGGACTGCGCGTTCATGGTGGACAACGAGGCGATCTACGACATATGCCGCCGGAACCTGGACATCGAGCGGCCCACGTACACGAACCTGAACCGGCTGATGGCGCAGATCGTGTCGTCCATCACGGCGTCGCTGCGGTTCGACGGCGCGCTGAACGTCGACCTGACCGAGTTCCAGACGAACCTGGTGCCGTTCCCGCGCATCCACTTCCCGCTGGCCACGTACGCGCCGGTCATATCCGCGGAGAAGGCGTACCACGAGCAGCTGTCCGTGGCCGAGATCACGAACGCGTGCTTCGAGCCGGCCAACCAGATGGTCAAGTGCGACCCGCGGCACGGCAAGTACATGGCGTGCTGCATGCTGTACCGCGGCGACGTGGTGCCCAAGGACGTGAACGCCGCGATCGCCACCATCAAGACGAAGCGCACCATCGTGTTCGTGGACTGGTGCCCGACCGGGTTCAAGGTCGGCATCAACTACCAGCCGCCCACCGTGGTGCCGGGTGGTGACCTGGCCAAGGTGCAGCGGGCCGTGTGCATGCTGTCCAACACGACGGCCATAGCCGAGGCGTGGGCCCGTCTCGACCACAAGTTCGACCTGATGTACGCAAAACGCGCGTTCGTCCACTGGTACGTGGGCGAGGGCATGGAGGAGGGTGAGTTCTCGGAGGCGCGCGAGGACCTGGCCGCCCTGGAGAAGGACTACGAGGAGGTTGGCGTGGAGATCAACCTGGAGGAGGGCGAGGACGATGGCGACGCTTGACCGCCGCGCCGTTCCCGAGCGTTCGCGTACCGTTTAACCGAACTTACGAATTCGGACGCACATCATCTTTTTACATCATCGATGAGTACCAAAACTACATCTATCGTTGTGATATGAATATATTATATATACGTACATAATACACGTTTAATCACTTTACAAGCTTGTGTTCGTTTATTACTTGTTCGTTATCGTACCGCGACCCGGGACCAATAGGAAACTATATGATATTATTTTAGTTCATTTGTAACGTTGTCGGTGTTTCGCCTATAGTTTCCACGCCGAGTGCGATGGAAAAAGATACAAACAATTAAGGCTTTCAAAGGATTTTAAAAATGACGTAATTAATGTTGGTTTACGAAAAGCTTGAAGAATTTTTCGATCATATACTAGAAAATTATACTCAAAAAAATTAGCTCTTTGCCACCAACTATGTGGGCTGAATATAAAATAAGTATAGAACGTACAACTAATTACTGAGAATCATTTCACAGCAAGTTCAACAAGTTGCTTCTATTTTCCAAAGCGCGAGTTCTCGGAGGCGCGTGAAGACCTGGTTGCCTTGGAAAAGGATTACGAGGAGGTGGGCATGGAGATTAGCTTGCAGGAGAGCGAGAACGAAGGCGATGCATGGTCGTGTACCGTCACACCGTCCTCGTCAGTCCTTCATAACCATTTTCACACATTCGTGTCATTAGGTACTTATATAGTACCTACTTTCAAACACTATGCTAAAAGTTGAGTACCAAGAGTGCATCACTACGTTACTGATTATAATACGAGTTATGTTAACATTTGGCTAATGTTGACATTATCCATGCATGTTGGTTAATATGTGATTTTCGTGTATGTACTCATATATATGAAATATCAATTCTATCTAGATAACGTTAAAAAAACTTTAATAAGAGCTTTTGTTAGTATTCTGTGTAGCAAGTGTCACATTAATAAGGTGTTGACCTGCCAGAGTCTAAGAAATAATGCTTAACTTATTATAATTATAAGACTAACTATTAGTCTTAAATGAAAAATAAATGAGTTTAGTATTCTATATATACATAATATCATAAATGTACGATGTTCTTGTGATAACTTTATGTGCTATGTATACGTAAGTACAATACACAATACCAATGTAGTTAGTTTGTTTTAACATGTGCTACTCGTGAGTGTAATATTATATAAACAGTATTTTATCGTTTATTTTGAAAAACTGTTTTCTGAAAAACGAGATGATAATTCATTTAATTTATCAAATGAAAAATATTTAAGTATAATTAATAAATTAAAAGGAGACAAGAAATCTCGTCTCTTGAATACATTTGAAAATATTAACATCGAAAAAGAGAAACTTATAGCACCCGTCGAAGAAGATAGTACAAACTTATTATTTTACGTAAAAAACGATAATTATATGGTATACCAATTGAGATTAAATATTAAAGATTGATACTAGTTATGGTGGTAATCATTGATTGATTGCAGAAATAAAAAAAAAGTACAACGATTTGATCCAAGAAGTTGTACTTACATTTATAAATTACAATTTAAATTGGGTTATTTTATTTATTAATTTTTAGATTCTGAACGAAGTGATAGAATCTATTGGTTTTACAATGATGTGTGTTTTTTTTTATTTTTTTATTTAAATTTTTTATTTTTTTTGTTTCTGACAACACCTTTTTTGGCAGTAAAAAAGCTTCGATTTGCTTAAACAGCAACTTTTCTGAAAGGAAAGTGAATGTAGATGGTACTTTGGCTAGTCAAAAATCCAACTTTTCAATACTTTTTAAAAAAATCGAAAAAAACGATAAAAAAAATTACGAAAAAACGGGAAATTTTACGCAAAATCACGTTTTTACAAATTACATTTTTTTAAAATGCTCTAACTCAAAAACCAAAAATCGCAACAACTTGCAATATTCACCAAATCTTTATATTGACGGTCTCTATACATGGTTAAGATTTCAAAGTATTTTGACATATTTTGACTTATTTATAGACAATTTAAATTTAAATTTTCGATTTTTGTAAAAATTTTGTTTTTAAACATCTATAAAATTTAATTGGTTGAGCGAAAACTCTTGAAAATTTTATACTAGGTTTATAATAAGTTAAACTTATCGTAACTAAAAAATATCGGTGATCGGTTAACTCAATTTTTTTTTATAAGCCCTTAATTCTCAAATTTGTATACAATGTGTAAAAATCACGATAATTTGCAAGTTATTTTGTAGATAAAAATTCATAAAATTTTTTCTGTTCATACTTAAGGTTCAAAATTTTAACACGAGGTTATGTATAAGCTTCTCTTCAAAAATCTTTAAAAAAATTTCTACCGGACTAAGAGGAAAAAATTGTATGACTGTTTGAAATTAAAATATTTATGAAATTGCAGATTAATAGATAAATAGCGATTGCGATTTATTCTCAAACGATTTTTTATATTTGTTATAATTCAAAAAGTATAAGTCGCAGATTTTTGAAATTTCTACCAGCTGTTAAGATTGTTATTTTCTTTATGTCATATTTTTTTCAAAATATAATATTGATTTTTAAGCCACTTATAGGCATTTAAAATATTCGATTTTTTTACATTTTATTTTTATAATCGGTGATAAAAAAAATTTGGCTCCTACAAAATACTTGAAAATTTAATAGAAGATTCCACAGAAGTAGTTCTTAAAGTCATTCAAAAATTATTAAAATCCATAGGCACAATCTTTTTTTATAAGCGTTTGAACAGCGAATATTGACATAAAATTACATGTAAAATATAATATAATGTATAATATTCTAGACCGACAAAGATATTGGTTTTTTTAAAATGCTCTAACTCAAAAATGAAAAACCGCAACAACTTGAAATTTTCACCAAATCTTTATATTGACGGTCTCTATACATGGTTAAGTTTTCATCTATAAGCTATTCTTCAAAAATCTTTAAAAAAATTTCTACCAGACTTAGAGGAAGAAATTTTATGACTATTTGAAATTTAAATATTTACGAAATTGCAAAAATAGAGGCACAATTTTTTTTTATAAGCGTTTGAACAGCGAACATTGACATATAAAATATAATATTAATATATAATATCCTAAACTGACAAACCATGTCGCTGTATGCAACTGCCAATGCATCTTAATTGAAAAATATATTTATCGTTTCAAAATAAAATATATTTTTTACAATATTTATAAATAACAATGTATTATATCCTAGACAAACATATTAACTCCGTTCAGAATCGTTATTCGTATACAATGATATCCATCATTTCATTCAAGTTTAACAAATCCATTGTAATAATGACCTATCCTATAAACAAAGTGCACTCGACCCCCAACTGTACAGCAGAGCGAGGCCCATTCGGATCTTTTTTTTAATTGGTATTTTGATATTTCAAAAATTACACGTTTGCCAATATGTATCAATAACGTGGACATTAGCCAAATATTAACATTACCGTAACATATATGCATATGTACATATTGCATCACTAGCCGTCTTTTGTACGTACGCACAGGTGGCGGCTATCCAGTGCTTAATATGGGCTATCTTTTCATAATTACCGTTAGTTGGTAGGTGGATTGTTTTCGTCAAATACCAACTCAAACGACCCTTGCATTTTTAACAAATTATCGCTATTTTTACATTTTGTGTAATGTATTACGTTGGTTTATAGTATACTGAACTACTTGGACGTCCACTGAAGAGGGGTTACATGTTCTATTGGCTTTACCGTGTCTATTATACATGTATACATAGAATCAGGGCCGGATTTACCTACAAGTAAAATAAACATTGTTTACGGTCCTCAAAAATTCGACCCGTTAAGTGTCCGGTTTATGAAAATTAAAAATTAATTAAATGACTAGTTGACCCCGTAACGTTTTTTTGTCATATTAGTTATCAAATAAATAAAACGTAATTATAACGTATAAGTATAAATTATTGTCTTATATAAAATAAATATATGACAAAAAATTCATTAAAATCGGTCGAGCAGTTTCGGAAAATACGTTATTTTTGTCGTTATGTGTTTGCTAAGGTGTATACAGAACATCGTATACGGACACTGAATAATATTATACAAACGTGTGTTTCGACGGAATATAGGTGTGACCACAGTGGCGTAAACTGGGGATCGCACGGGGTCGTACTTGCGATCCCTGAAAATATCATAGGGTCGCAAGAGTATCTTTTATGACTCCAAAAATTCACGATTTCAGTTTTCAAAAAATTGAAATATCAATATAATAATGAATTAACTAATTTATATTTTGAGAACCAATGTTTAACCCTTCAGACCCATATTAATTTCTTATGGAGTTAAAAAATTGTTTATGGCATATTTATTTTACAATAACAAGAAAAAAATATTTTGAAAAATGTATTTTTAGTTTTTGACGAATTTAGAAGTTAGTCCTCTGTAAGGGACATTGAGTCTGAATGGTTACCAAAAATTAAAATTAAAAACAATCATATTAAATTTTAAAATGTTTCATTAAGTATAATAAGCAATATAATGTAATTAAAAATGAATAATTTTATTCATAATTACTATGAATAAAAAAAAACAATATATACAATATACCTTAATATAATAGAATAATAAAAATAACATTTTTATTAATGAAAATTGAAAAAACAATTATTTGTACTATTGAAACATAAATGGATATCACATTTTGTGCAAAATACATACATTTTTCTGTTAGACCCAACATTTTTGCATCTTACTGTCCCCCAACAAATCAAAAATTTCATGTTCGCGTAACCCTCTAGCCATTTTGAATAAAATTACTTATAAAAATATTATGTAATATTTTAATACTTTATAATATTATAATACTGTAAAAGCATAATATAATACGCGTAATAAGGGAGCGAAATATAATCGGTATCGTAACGAAACCTGGAACGCTGACGAAGTGTTTACGAAATCAACGAACGCCACAAACGTTCCGAACCAATGTCCTCTAAAAGAGACACACATAAATTATGTGACATAATACATTCCATAAAATTAGTTATATCAAACATAATAGAGTGGAAATAAGTTCAAACACTCACATGATTGTTGCCGAAATAAGAAAAAAAAAACCAAGCAATTATCACTATCGGTTAATAATCTATAGACATTTATATATACCAATTCCGTGGAAATAATGACGAAATAATATAACTATGTCTATAATTTTAAAAATTAAAATCCCACATTATTTATCAAACTATTTTTGGATTCTGCGCATGATTATGGTACTAATATTATACATTTGATAAATTTAATTTTTAAATGTGTACTACTGCATTAAAAAGTAAAATCCCTTGATCAGTCAATGGCTGCAATGTTATAAAAAATATTCCAAGGCCCAAAGAAAACATTTTTCAACTCCCCCCCCCCCCTAAAAAATCCTAGATCCGCCACTGCCAATTACCAATAAATGCAATATGTATTTAAGGTTAAAATAGTTTTGTTGAATTTATGTACTTATTGTAATGTTAAATTTAGAATAAAATAAAATACTTTAAGGGGGTTGAGGGGGCAAAAGCCCCCACAATTCTATCCAACCTAGTAACTGATTGCAACTCTAACAATTTAGCCTTATTTACGCTACTGGTGTGACCTATATTTATTAAACAATCAATTTGGTCCATCTGAATCATTCGCTTATGGCCCCCAAGTCCTTAATTCAGCTCTGCATACAATGTTATAATTATTAACATATATTAAATGTGTTTTATTCGATTATCTTATCTTTCATGGACAAAAATTCACCACGAGAAAACGGATTTTAGGAATCATAGATATTAGATTTAAACCTGTGGGGACACGACTAGTGGTCCCACTAGCACTTCATCCCACTTCGACCAACTGGTCTCAACTAAGTCAGGTCAGTCACGTTTTCGTTCGAGTCGACGCAGTCAAGTTTCCTAGGGGGGGGGGAGTAATTTGAGGACACGACAAGTGGTCCCACTAACACCTACAACACTCTAACCAACTGGTCACATTATAATATTATAAATGTACAATCTTCATAAAAGCTCACCCACCTTTGTAAAGTTCGATCGTTCGAACGACGACGGTTACGTCGATCCAACACGCACCCTCTTGCCCGCCAAACGTCGAACGAGCCAAACGTATCCTTCGTTTTGTTTGTTATATCACTCTCACGTGTTTTTCTCGTATTTGTGTTTTGTTTAAAAGAATACTTTTTTCTACGTTTTAACTGTACCGTTCATTCGAATTTTCACCACAGTTGATTTTTACTTTTCTTTTTTTATTACTTTTCATTCTCCCTTCTGAAAAGTCATTCAGTGATATCAACACGAACAGTATCACTAAAAACCTTACGATCGCTTAAGTCAAACCTGCAATGCAACGTTGTGGAATGGTGCGCTCGTTCGTGTAAACGGTACTTGATGCACGCGCGCGCTATTACTGCAACGGCGCGGAGTGAACCACTTTTTGTCGGTTTTTTCGACGAACACAAAGGAATTGTTCGGTGCAGTGTGGACGTGTTAATAGTGCTATTATCATCGTTGAAATGCGCATACTGCTTTGACAATGTGCTTTTGACACTAATATCGTTGTTCACTTATTACTCGTACAAGTATATTACCGACATTTAAGCGTGGTTAACACGCTGCTAGTTTACTAGCGACTATTCAAACTTATAACCTGAATGAAGAAAAAAAATCGGTATATTTTTTAAAAGGCAGTCATGTAACTTAGATCTTTGAACTAATAACAATAAAAAAAAATAATATAATTAACTACTTTTAATCCATTTTAGGTTTTATTTTAATTATACTATATACCGGCGTCATACAAACGTCGGTCGTGTTTCATAATTTTCTTCTTCATATTATGACTTTGTATAGGTACACGTAGGATTGACATTCATTAGACAATATCTAGTATACAGTTAATGTGAACGGATATCCGTGTCAGATATTGGAGGGATTGCTATGGACTCGTGTAGTCACGGATGTTTTATGATAAAGAATAAAATCACGTGTAGAAACTACGCAATTATTTCAATAAAAATATCATGTATAAATTCATCTTTTATAATAATTTATTCTAATAATTGGCTAAAAACAATAAATATTAAATATCAATTGTCAGCAAACGGTCACGTGTCGAGCCTTATATCTAATAAAATAATGAATGTAATACGTTCATGTTTTTTTAATAGTTATTTTTATGATTATAATATTTAAAAACTAAAAAATTCCAACGAAAAAAATAATATTCATAAACATTATACAGTATTCCCTCGTTATCACGAACACGATGGAACCACAAAATAACCTGTTCGTGTTAAAAGAATTTGTGTGAACCGATAGGTTATTTTACACTCAAATACATTTTTTTTTATTAAGTAATCTTCAAAATATAAATTTACATTACTTTGGTATATACATACTACATATAAACCAATATTTGAAATATTTTTAATTAATTAATTACTAACCTACATTACATATATTAAAGAATATTTTTAATACATTTAAAAAAAAAAAAAAATAATTTAAAACTCACGTACAGATTGACATTTTTCTATTCGTGTTAATCAACAAAACGACAATATGGTACCTAAAATATGTTCGAGTTTCGTGTTAACCGAAATAATTCGTATAAACCGAGGAAATAAAAAAAGCCCTATCTTATAGTATAGAGATCTTTCTTGGGACCGAAAAACCTATTCGCGTTATCCAATAATTTGTGTTAACCGAGTTCGTGTTAACGAGGGAGTACTGTAATTTATCAATAATTTATGTCATTACCGAATATTTTAAAACAATTTGTTTTATATATATGAAACAATATGATCTAGTTTTTTTTAAATATTTTTCGTAATTTTAGTTATAATGACAATCGATTATTATGATCAATTTTTACTAGTCTCTTGAATGTCTAATAAACGTTTTCTACTACATATTATTTAAATTATTATATATGTATAAATGTATATATAAATATTAAATTATTGACTACTTAGTTCTTAAATGAACCTAAATATTTTTAAGTTAAAATGATGTCTGTTAACATTTTTTAAATATAACATTTAAATGATTTATTGTATGCATAATTTATATATTTTTCCAAATTTTAATAAATTTTGGTTTGATAACACGAATAAACACTATAACATTTTAATGTTATTTACTTACTTACCTAAATGCTTTTTGTTTTTGCAAAATTAGAACATTTAAGTGTTTAACCACTTTATTACAAAAAATAGTTCTACTACTACTCGTATATTAACAATCATTAGAAATATAAATAGATCCACCCAGTCTCTTTCACTTAAAATCATTTATTGAGAGTAATATTAGTTTCAAGTTTAAAATATCAATATAGAAATGCCATTTACATGGGAAAATCATCCATTCCTGTATTTCACTCGACCAAAAGATTTTGCTTCAGTTTTCTATTCTTTTTTAATAATTTTTAGTTCTAAATCTCTAAATATATAGACTAAAATTGTCTGTAAATAGAATTAAAATCAAAATCAATGGAGCACGCGCGACCGACCATATCGGTCCGTGGATTAATTGCAAACACGTGCGCCCGCGACATTATCATCGAATTCGTAATGGCAAACACGCGCGCTGGCGACAATATCATCAATATCTTAACTGCCTACACGCGCTCCTGCGAAGTTTCCGTCAATTTCAAAATAGAACCAGTGTCGTATTTGAAACATGTTGGGCCTATAAAAGAGCCACCGAGAGCGGTGAAGAGACACTCTCTCTTCCGTCTCGGTAGTAGTAAGACCTTAGTGGGCTGACTTACGCTACCTAAAGCGGAAGAATCCTCGGCTAAACTTTCGTAGTGTTGCAAGACCTTACGGGGCTGACTTGCGCGCCAAACACGGCATTTTTTAGTTTCGCTGGTACAACAACGCGGGGGAAGTCTGGGCCAGAAATTTTTTATGGATGGGCGTAAAATAAATTGTTTCCTCACGACTAACACCTCACGCCTGAATTGTAATACGTAAAAACAACAAAAATCATGTTGGCCCATAGCCTTCAGGAATATATAAATAAATGATTGAATTAAAAAAACATTCTCAAGCAATTATTTTTAAGTACAAAATTTACTAACCGTGGCTATAACATACCAACACACTAGTCAATACCAATAATATTATTTTATTTTTTGTAATTGTATATTACTCTAGTTAGTAGTTGTATTGAACCATGAAAATAATCGAAAACCCAATATATTTTAAACCTATTTTAGGGATTTTGGAGGGGGGCGTACGCCCCCCTTCCCCCCATGGATCCGCGTCTGGTCTGGGCTCTTGTCGCCGGCCATCAGCTATACGGTTTCTCACTTCCGCTAGTGATGGTGGTAAACTGCTATTAAATTTAGTAGCAACTGCAACTGCTAATGTTATTTGAAAATAGCACCTACTGCTATTTCCTTTTATAGCATGTGTAATCATTAGCAGCTAATTCATTCTAGTAATGATTTTTGAATCAATCATTTTTGAAGTAGCAAGTATGTGTATGTTATGATGGACTCCATCAGATGGAGAGCAGGTATTTTCATAAATATCACATTTATTTCATATTATTATTTTATCATATTATGTTTACCAATGTAGGTAAGACGATGCGTATAAAAATCGATGTGATATAAAATAGCAGTCACTGTTATTTTGGTTTTTGATTAGCAACCTGCTACTGCTATAATAAAATTATTAATGTATGAATTAATATTATGTATGAAGATAAATATAATGAAAATGTATAATTAAGAAATAATTGTATAAATGATAGTAATACTAATAATAATAATAATAATAATAACAATATTAATAACAATATTAATAACATTAATATTAATAATAATATTAATAACAATAAAAATCATATATGTATATATATAACGATTTACAAAATGTATACTTAAAATGCTAATTATTAACAAATCGAAAAACTAAAGATACTTTCTTACATATTTTGACTTTTTCGTAATCATTTTTAGTGAATGCGCTGATAAGAAAAATAATATTTTGACAAATAATAATTATAAATGCATGGCTTATTTAAAAAAAAATGTTTATAGCAAATAAACATGACATATTTAATTGAATCATTTAGGTATTATTCTAAGATATTCTGTATCATAAAAAAATGTTTGAAAAATGTGTCGTTGAAAAAGATATATCTTATAATAGAGTTTCGATTTTTGGGGGATCTAATGAAATATTCGGAGAGGCTAAGCCCATAAGCCCCCCCCCCCTCCCGATTTCCGTCTATGGTCCCGAAAAATGGATGTTGCGACAAGATTGTAAGCTTATTATCGTCATATAGAAGGGAATAATTTAATTAAAACGATCACGGTACGGTTCTGAACATCTGAACTATGCATGGAAATGTTCGCGGCAAGCTGCGCGCGTTGATAGTGGATCGCTGGCGCAGCGCGTGTTCGTAAAGAATTGAAAAGTTACTTCGCGCCGCGCACGCAACGTTACATTGCAAGTTCGGCGAGCTAGTGTGTACGCGACGTAAGAGGAACTGATCACATGCCCTCCCCCTGAAATTTTCATGGTCGACGCCCTTGCTGAATACTACATACATAGGAAAGGGGTAATTTATAGTTATTCTTAAGTGAGTACTTGTTGTGTTTTGGCACCACTGATTTATTGCTTCATATTAGTACGTATATTATTGTCTAACATTTTGGTGTCATAAGAAATTACGAACCATTTCAATATTTTCCACGTAGGTACGCGTATTCATGGCGCGTTTACAATTGTTTAATTTATCTTTGATAAGCCATCAGTATCTGCTTGTTTTTAATACTAAATAATCTTTAATGTATTGTGATTTACCGTTCACGTCGTGCGTAGAACTGTATTATTAAGTTGATCATACGTCCCGATTTTCGTGTCTTTGTCCTGTTGTCTTCCGAGTAATCTTCGAGCCATTGAATTTTCCCGTTTTCAGAAAGTAGTAAAAAATAATGATGGCCAAATTAAATTTGTTGATGAACTATTGTTTGTATTATATTTAACTAGTAGTGTGCATGCTATGTGTATGCACTGTATTACTGCATGACGGACGGTGACGAGTGACGACGGCGAATGGCAAGCAGTGGCGGATCCAAGGGGGGGGGGGGGTTGCAATGGGGGCATTTGCCCCCCCCCCCCAAATGCCCAAATTGTCTTATATTTTATGTCATCATAGATATTCATATTTCTTGAGTTTCAGTTACAGTTAGGTACATTGACCGCTTCGCCAATAAAAAACAGCGACGTTTAGCTTTTGTTTTATAAAATGTACTATAAAATATAAATTTGTAAGAAATTGTGTATATGTTGTAAATGATATGGAACTTTTGCCCCCTGCACAACTAAGTCCTGGATCCACCACTGATGGCAAGGGCTGTTTGAAGTGTATCGGGATAGATGACTATACTATTAAAATATATAATTTGTTTTGTATATTATATATAATACATAATATAATGTATAAACACCGCAATGTCAGCGTAAAAACAAAATTATTTTTCACAATTCATTATTTCATTAATCGTTGACCAAACGTTTCCTTTACGTAGACGCTTTTCTTATGTACATAAAGAAAAAAGTTGTTTTTAATAAAAATGATTTACTTATTAATAAGTGTAATTAATGAATTAATTATTATTTTTTTTGTTCTTTAAAAACACAGTACTATTCAATTTTGTTAACAATTATTAAATAAAAAATAAAAAATTTAAAATTATTTGTAATCAATATTATGAAGATATATTTATTTTTTTGATGCCGTTTTGACTATATGGTCACCTTATGTAGTATCCAAACACCTTATATTTTCTTTATAATATGCCATGTATTACTACTATATTTTGAATTATAAAATATAAAAAAATGCTTTGTTAAGTGTCATAACGTAAATAACGTAAATGTCGAATGTAAATCAAAGACAAAAAAGCATAATGTAAACGGAACACGCAAACTATGCAATACTGTAGCAATATATTTCACTCGCTAGTTCCAAAAACATTTAGTTGACAAGAAATAACTAATAAGGAAGTGATTTAGCAGCATTTACATATAAGGATTCTGGATCAGCATCAAATTCAGACGTATCCAATCATCCAGTATGGAAGCTCCCGACTTGTTATTACCATCATTGCTTTACCATTTAATTGTTAATGTTTATTTAAGCAGTGTCGATAAAACTACCATAATATTGTCACCAGTATTCTTCATTCTTTATTGAATAATGTATAACATTTGAACATTTTTGCACTAACGAGTCAACCACTCGGTACGTTACAACTTATTGTAAATGTAAAATAAATGTAGGTAAATCTTTGCGTGAGTTCGACCAACCAACAACCAGCGTTTTATTATCGCTAATTACCAACATATTTTTCAATGAAAAATTTACGAACATATGTATAAGTATCGTAAACATAAAATATACTTATATTAACGTATTTCAATATAATAATTATACAAGTATATATTACGTCTTCTCTACACGATGAATATTCCATAGTTATTTTAATAACGAACGTAGATAATATCGTGCTATGTTTACTTGGATTAGACTTCGTAAAGTATTGTCATTACCGACACAAAAAAAAATTAAAAATTAAATTAAAAATTATCATGATAAAACTGATTGTTTCATTCAGAACATAAAATAAGGTTTTTCCTAACACCAACATTATAAAAATATGTTGTTTCTATACATGTATACATTAAAAATAGACAAATAGTTGACTGAATAATATTATTTATTAGTTATTAACAGGGTTCAGGACATATTTATTGTATACTTTTGTTATTTATTGTAAAATATAAACATTGCTTATTTTGCAATCGAAGAGCATTCACATTCGAAAACTTGCGGAAATATTTAATTATTCGATGTAATAACGGAGATAAATGACTCATAAATAAAATATTATTTATTGATGTAAATGGTAATTATAGGTTTTATTTTTCCCGTCATTGACGAATAAAATTCACAAAAACTAGGAATGTACAGAAATTATTATTTCAAAAATAAGTTAACAATTATTTGTTTTTTTTTTCAATATTTAATGATATAGTAATTATTAATAATACATAAACTAAATATATATTTATAAATTTTATATCCATATTTTACGGTTTTTAAGTGCAAACTTTATCGTTTATTATTGTGTTTTAACTGCTTCAAGTTCCGAACCCCGGTTATAAGTTTAATACTTATTTTTTAGAATATTTTAATTAGAAAATAAATCCTTTATATCATAACACTTTTTAATAGTAATATTATAATGATTAAAACAGTTTAATTTATTGTGAACATCATAACAAAATTATTAAATATATATATAGTATAATTTGAATAATAATTATTATTATTTATAATAATTAGCCAGATTAAAGATAGAATAAAGTTTTATTTAAATTGATTATTTCTAATAACAACTACTTAATAACTATAGAATATTATAACATTCCAAATCATACAAGCAATTAAAAAATTGGGCATGATATCTCGATTATGAAAATATATCAATTATTATTCCAGTAATAGTACTATCAACAGTAAAGGCCTTCCACATCGGTTTATATTCTTGCACGATTTATGCGATGTACATGCGATGCAATTGTCGATCGATTATTATTATCGTTATTTATGTATTATTTGGTTATCAGTTATTTACTGACGTGTGCGCAGTTCTTTGGCTATATTTTTTACAATGTCGAGTTCATCTAGTGACGAAGAAGCGATTTTTACGTAGTATTTGAACAAAAAGTTGATTGGTAGAAAAAAACAAGAAAATAATCACAAAAGAAAATTTTAAATTCATCCTTCTATTCAAATAAATAACCATTGTCGACTTTATGTTTCGGAAATGATAGAAATCAGAATTTTATTCAATTTCACCAACATATTTAATACTAAATGCCTCCATAGTTAAAACTAAATAATAAATAAATAATATAATAAAACGTAAACAAAAATGTAATTATGTGCGATATGTGCGACGCGACTACCGAGTGATCAACACTGCCGGTCGCACGTGTCGTCCGTCACTCGCGTCATAATCGCGTCGCAGTCGGGTTGTTACGCCGTGTCCTACGTGAATCCGACTACTGCGATAATCGTTGTACGACGCGAACAATGCGATTCGCGTTGTTCGTCTGTCAATGCGATTGTCGTGGTGGTGTCCAATGTAAATACGACTAATACGACTAATATTGTATCCGAATTCCGCTCGGATATTCCACGATAATATTGCGGCGATCGCACTAGTGACGTATGTAGTAAACCTTCGTGTCCTATAATAATATATTATATAATATATTTTTTAAAATTAATAAATTAGCGTAAAAATAAGTGTTTATAATAATTGCAAGAGATGTAACTTATTATTTGTATTAGTTTATTCTATATTATTTTATTGTATTTTATTATTATGTAAGTAAATAAGATTATAATGTGTCCAATCAGATATTAAAATATACAAGTCGTACTTTTCATTTTTGTAATTTTAGCTACTTCATCCTATTCCTTGTCAGAAGTTATCCTATCTTTATAGTTCTTGTCCCATTTGTTCCATAAAACATTTCTTTTATGAACTTCCGCAATTAAAACTTTCATTTTCAATATACGTACGAATCGTACGACGCAACGTCTAGAATTAAACTATTTTGTTTTTTAATTCGTACGACTAAACGTATACGAAAAATCGGTCGCATCGGTCATATTTGTCGTGTCACGTAGGCCACTTCCGTTTGTTTGGGTAGATTGTAAATTTTAAGAATTGCATCGATCGCGTCGTGCAACGATTATCGCATTAGTCGGATTCACGTAGGACACGGCATTATGAATACTATATGAATTGAAAATGTCGAGTGATATCACGATTATAAGTGTGTATTGATTACTAATAATTCGACTATGAAAGTAATTCAGTTTTGCTCACCACTAATATAAATATATGGTACGTAGAAATTAAGTGAGCAATGGCGTTTTACATTAAAATAGGTACGATTATTCACACATTTAATACATGTGTACATAAAATCGTGCGAGTTATAAATGGTTGTATTCGTACACCGCGGAATAGAAATTGTTTTTAGTTTATTTGATTTTTATTATTATAATTATTATAATTATTATTATTATTATTATTATAATTATTATTATTATTATTATTATTATTATTATTATTATTATTATTGATATTTCAAATTTCTTGATTATTATTGAGTACTGGTAGTACAAGTTGCTGAGATTATAATGGGGACCTGTTGATAATGTAATTAGTATGTTCTTATACAACTATTCGGTGTGTTTCGCTTTTGTTCCATTTGTAGACGTGAGTATGAGATAATGACAACGAAAATGTATTAATTTAACTAAATAGATTTATTTTGTTGAAGATTTCCGAGTTACACAAAGTGCAGGTACGTTTTGAGTACAGTTTTTTTACGGTAGAATATCGTACGCTGTAATGCTATTCAGAAAATATAATTCACGATGTGATAGATACCTGTATGGTTTTAATGTACTTACTATGATATGTGTTGAAATTGCACACGTGCCGTGAAAGAGTCTATCGTTTACCTCCACTAACTTTCTGTCTTATCAGACTCGTGCGAAAGAATCTTTTAAAAGAACAGAAACCGTAACGATAACAATTTGTCCGAATTCCAATACTATACGAGTGAGGTTCACACTTGTGGGCCCATATACTACGTATTTGCGGATCGCAGACGTCATGGATCGGCGTTTGATATTTTTTTCTCGCACGTTGTTGTTTTTTAATTAAAACCAATTAAAATGTTCTGTTTTTACCTTTCAATAACCACAAAACTAGAGTAAGTGTTCAACATTAGTGGAGGTCTCAGGGCAGCGTTCCGTTCAGCTTTCTCCCTCACTCCGACACTGTAAGCTAACCGTTCACGTTTGTCAATGACATAACATTTAACCGTACACCGGTGTACACCTTACTGTAGTCTTCCGCGACTGGCGGATTCTGTACATCGGCTCAGTTGCAGAATGTAATCACCACATAATCGACCTTACTTATAGAGGAATTGGCCATAAGTCATATGGAACAGGTGAGTAATGAGAGACATAATGCGTACCCTTATTGGGTCGCATGTATTATAATAAATAATGAGAAACAACAATAACATCCAAAAGTAATTGCAAAACACTGTTATTTATTTTTGAATAATTTTGAAAATAATGAACAAAAATACATTTCAAACAGATACTATTGTATACAATGAAAAATTACAAATTACAATTTTTTTTTTTAAATAATATAATATAAAAGTTAAGTACAACAACATACGACATACACGATTATTTTGTTTGTAATACATAAAGCTGAAGTAAATTTATTACATTATTAAAATAATCTTAATTTGTTTGATATTTGAAAAAAATTATGATTTAATATTGAAATGAAATACTAATAAAAATTAAAATCGTTTTCTATGATATGAAAAAAGTATGCAGTGTTTTGATTTATGCTTGAAATCGTATAAAAGTAATAATATTTCCTAATTATCTAATTTAAAATCTAAACCACTACGTTTTTAATGAAATTAATATAAAATAAAAAAAAATTAAAAAAAAAGAGAAGTCTACAAAATACGTTACCACCCGTTGGTGGTATGAAGTACTTAATAGTACTTAATACTATTAGGTACTAATAGTCTTAATACTATTAAGTATTAAGTATTAAGTATTACTAAGTACTAAAAGTTTTTTTTTTTTTTGATTTTTTAATGCTTTTTTTTTTTTTTGGTTTCTTAAAATATATCTTACGTTAAATTAATAATATTTGTACTTTGAAAACTAACTATAGTTATTATAGAAATAATGTTATATAAAAGAAAAAAATAAATGCAACAAAAATGTTCAGTTATCGATGTTACGACAACGTTCGGAGAATATATGTATGTGTATAAATATGTTTTAGATATTATTGAACGGAGGACAATTGCATGTTAAATCCGTTGTAACGCAACAGCGTCGAAATGAAATGTTATTGAAATACGGTACTTGCAACCAGCGCGGCGGAAAAGATAAGATGATCAATGTTATGCGACACGTACGCACGCAAATTCGGTGCAACGATCGAATACAATTTGCGAACGGATCTATAACGTTCCCCCCGATGCGGAAACGTGCCGTGAAATCGATTACGTAAACATATAAACACACATACATATGTACAATTTTGGAACGAAGTGTTATACTTCCTTCGAGTCCGACGCGATTGCTAGCGACGGATCAGCACCGGCTTGGCGTTGGACGGTTCCACGGGCACGGTGGCGTACACGAAAGCGGTGTTTCCGACGGGGTCCGGAGTGAACAGCGCGGTGTTGTTGTTGTTGTTGTTGTTGTTGGTGTTGTTGTTGTTGAGGCGGACGCCGCGGCTGTTGTGGCGGCCGGCCGGTCTGGTCGTGTGACGGTAGGTTGTCACGGGACGGCCTTGGAATCCGAGGTTGCCCTGGCACGCGCACGGTTGTCCCGGGTTGCTGCAGACGCTGGAAACCGAGAGAAATCGTGACGTAAGATCGCGTTTGGAAACCAGCACGTAATCGCCAGATCAACGTTGACGACCGTGCGTTTCATGTACAGCTGTTGCGAACGGATCTACTATTGCGCGCGCGGGTGGTGTTGGAATACGTGTCCGGCCGATGCAGGCGCGGGCCGAGGATGATTGGGAAAACGTAAGGGCGTCGCGCGTAACGTGCTGCGATGCACGCGTGTCGGTGCTTGCGTGGCCCGAGGATCTTTTACGCGCTCATTAACATCCGTAAACGTCGTAGGGGACCCGGTCCGACGAGTGTCCGGACGGCGGATCGAAAACGTCGGCCTGTGACCATCCGTAAAGAACGTCCGATTGCGCGGGGACGAGGGAGGAGGGGTGGGGGGGTCGGTGCCGTGTACAACAGCTGTACGTGGTGCGGGGACGATTGCACTTACCCCTTAAAGTTCCTGAACACGTCGGCTTTGCGTGCGATCCTCACGGCCGCCAGCACAATCAAGATCACTAGTGTCATGCAGATGATCCCGAAGATGGCCAACAGCCCGGCGGTGCCGGTCGTCCACGCGGTGTTCCTGATCCAGAGCATGCCGTCGACGTTGGGCCGGTACTGGGACAAGTCGGTGACGCCGCCGTTGTGGTGGACCACGGAATCGATCGTTTCGGCCGGCTTATCTTCGTCGCCTTCCTTCGGCAGCGCGGGGATCGTCGCGGTCTCCGGCGGCTGCGTTGCGTTCGCGGCCGGTTCTCCGACGGGTTGCTGCGGACGGGACGCGTCTGCGCGATTTTCAAAGAAAAAACGACGGGTTAAATACATACAATTACGAAAACTTCGCTACAAAAAGAATCCCGATCGGAGACTGTACGGCCCAAAGTAGGTAAATTTGTATTCTCGTAAGGATGAAATGTGCACAATGTTTTAACGTGAATTTCAAATATGATGCAAATCGTTTCAATACGTTTAAATACAACCGTTGCAGCCGTACGCAAAATTAACTTTTATGATTAATTGCACTTTCACAATCGAATTTGTTAATAATTTTAGTATTAATCACATTTTCGTTGCAATTGTTATTTCGAAATTACTAGATATTACTGAATTTATATTTTTTTTTTGAAAATATGCACCAAGTAAACCTGATTTATATTAATACAATACTATACGGTATTTAGTCCTATCAAACTAAACGAATTATCTTTTTTTTTTATAAGTCTATTAAACTTGGAAAGTTGTTAAAGTTAAAAAGTATAATGACTATTATTGAATAATACATACCGTTCAATTCATCATGTCTTTTTTTAATAACGTGCCACAAGTATTTTGAATTTAAGTCATCTTCTTCTGTGGTTTTCAACAAAGTACTTAAAATATCCGTGTTTCCCAGATCAGTATAATCAATACTTTGAGCTTTGGGAAATTCTAATGGAACTTCTTTGGGAAATTCCAATGGAACTTCTTTGGGAAATTCCAATGGAACTTCTTTGGGAAATTTCAATGGAACTTCTTTGGGAAATTCCAATGGAACTTCTTTGGGAAATTCCAATGGAACTTCTTTGGGAAATTCCAATGGAACTTCTTTGGGAAATTCCAATGGAACTCCTTTGGGAAATTCCAATGGAACTCCTTTGGGAAATTCCAATGGAACTTCTTTGGGAAATTCCAATGGAACTTCTTTGGGAAATTCCAACGGAACTTCTTCAGATAAAGGTTTGACGTTCAGTGTATTTTTTCGATTTATGTTTCTATACTTAGATTTAAATATTTGTTGGAGTAGAAGTTTTGCTATTACATCATGGAAATTGAGTTTCTTTAGATGTGCGGATTTAGACTCCGATGTAGGTACTGTAGCAAATGGATCACTTAAGCTTTGGTCATACGTTGATTTGCCGTCAAAATCTAACTTTGTTTGTTTTTGAATATTTTGCATTCCGTAATGTGCATCATGACGTTTTTTAATAACATGTCGGACGTTTTTCGAATTAAACTTATCATGTTCCGTAATTTTCGTAGCATTAGTTAAATCTTCCGTGTCTCTTAAATCAGTAGATTCCATTAATTGGCTTCTAGATGATTCTGATAAAACTGTTTGAGATGACGTATTTAAACTTAGTGGGTTTGATATATTAAAATTAGATTTTGGTGCACGGCTATTAGATTCAAGTTTAGATTCATATGAAGAGTTAGTCATTGATTCAGGTTGGATTGTAGAATATTTAACTGTAGTTGGTTGAGAGGTCGTATTCAAGCTCAATATATCCGTTTGATTAACGTAAGATTCCGGTGTAATGCTCACATTACGTTTGAGTGTACATGGACATGTATCTTCATGTACATTTCTATACAATTCTTCGAACAAAATGTCTACTAACACTTTATGGGTTTCAAGTACACTTAATATAGGTTTCATAGGTTTTTGTGGAGGTTTTGGGGGTGGTGTGGGTATTGGCCTTGTTAAAATTTCCATAGCATGGTGCTCGATATAATACAACGGTTTGCTCTTATTGTGTGCTATAGTACCATCACTACGTACATCCGCAATATTCGGAGGCGTATTGGAATTATATTTATCATAGTCCGTAGTAGTAGTAACGATTTCTGTGTCCTTTGGACTAGTTGAATAAATAGGTTGGGTTGTAAAAGATTTCGATGAAGTCGCTTGAGAGGTCGTATTCAAGTTCAGCGTGTTTGATACATTTAAATGAGATTCCGGTGTACTGCTCACATTAGATTCAAATTTAGATTCATATGAAGAATTAGTCATTGTTTCAGGTTGTGTTGTAGAAGATTCCGATGTAGCTACTGTAGTAGATAGAACACTTAAAATGTGATCGTACGTTGAGTTATTTTTGATGTCTGGCTTTGTTTGTTCTTGGATATTATGTATTCCGTAATGAGTATCGTGACGTTTTTTAATAACATGCATGACGTTTTTGAAATTATATTCATTTTCTCCTGTTGTTTTCTTTGCTGTAGTTAAATCTTCCGTCTTTTCTATATCAGTAGAATCTATTGGCTGGTTTTTGGAAGATTCCGATGAAGCTTCTTGAGATGATATACGTGAACACAGTGTTTGTATTATTTTTAAATTAGATTCCGATGAAGTGTTCGTACGAGGTTCGAGTGCAGGTACATATGAATAATTACACATTCGTTGGGATAGAAGATGAAGGATTGTATTTTGGAAACTAAATTTATTTAAATGTATATCATTATGTTTTATTGAAGCTTCTGTAGTTGATGGGATAATTAAATCCTTGTCATTATTTAAATTGTCATTAATGTCTGGCTTGATTTGTTCATGCATATTATACATTCCGTAATGTGCATCATGACGTTTTTCAATAATATGCCGGACGTTTTTGGAATTAGATATTTTTTCTTTCGTATCCTGTAGATCAGTAGAATCTAATGATTGGTTTCCGAATGATTCCGATAAAACTACTTGAGATGACGTATTTAAACTAAGTATGTCTGTTTGATTAACGTAAGGTTCCGTTGTAGTAGTTATATTAAGTTCAAGTTTAGAATCATAAGAATAATTAGTCATAATTTCGTTTTTATTCATACTCGTGTTATCTGTTAGATTTAAATTAGATTTCAGTGTACTAGTCACATTAGTTTTGCGTTCAGAAGCAACTGAAGAATTAATTTCTTTATGGAGTGTAAGTTGTTGTATTCCAGTACTGAAATTATGTTCGTTTACGTTTGTAAAGTTGGATGTAGATACTGTAGTTGTTGGTATACTTAAGTCCTTGCCATTTGTTGAGTTGTTATTAGAATCTGGCTTAATGCTCATAACTGTAACAAACGTACCGTATTGGGAAGTATTTTCAGTTGCTGAAATAATCGTATTTTTTTCATTTTCAACAATCGTTGAATTTTTATCGAGATCATTATTTTCCAAATGTTTCGAGGGTATGTGTGTGGTTACGTTTTCCGAAATAACGCTGTAATTGACTGACGGTTTACTCAAAAACAAAGTTGAATTGTTCTCAGCAGTTTCTGACTTTACGTCGGTAGCGATGGTGTTGTTTCGGTTTTCGTCAACCTGTGTGGAAATGTTCATGAACCATAGTGCAGTAGTATGCACTATGGTTCGAACAGCCCCGAAATCCATAATGATTACAGTCTGTTCATTACACATGTCTAGTTCACAACAATGATAGGCCCTGATTTTCATACTTTGATTAGCGTTTTGAGAATGGAATTCCGGAAATTCCGATTCATTGGTTTCCATTGATTTTAGAATTTCGTTACACGTTTTTTTACTGTTTGCCGGGAATCGATGTAAGCAAAAACAAAACAAAAATTTACCAATTAATAACATAATCATATCTCCGTATTAGGTATGTTATATTAGTAATATATTACGTTGTTGTATAATATGTATTTATATATACACAGATGTTACTACGGGTGAAGTTTGAAATTCTTAAAATTATTATTAAATATTAGTTATTAATAATTTCCCGTGTTGAATATTTTTATCAACAAACAGAATTAGTTCGATGTTTTTGGACTAATTAAATTATTAACATTAACATGGAAACGCTGATAAATGATAAACTATATCACTTTTGGTTATTGAAACAAGTGTTAAATAAGGTTTAACATTTTGTTGAAAGTATTTAAAAAATGGAAAAATTGATTTAAAATTATAATTACATATTTTATATACGGAATAAGAAAAATATCCATTAATATGTGTAATAATTACATCAATTACAAATTAATCCAGTACTTAATGAGTATTATAAATCATCAGTAAACGGAATATTATTGTATTTTACCCGGTTAACGTGTACATTTATAATAAAAATTATTTTTAAATTATAAACATTGTACTTATTAAATTAGATCATTTTAGTGTAAATATAATGTTGACAATGTCGTAATTTGATTATTTTAATGTAATGATAATGTTTACAATATCATAATTTGAACTTCACCCGCAGTACTACGCTATCAGTATTATAGAGATATACTATAAAATTAAGTAAAACCAATACAAATAAAATCTAGGTCACAGGAAACATAAAATACCAAAAGTTCATGTTACTACTGAAATGTAATTAATATTGTTATCTATCATGTAAGCAATAATTATGTTTAATTAGGTTAATTTAGGTTAAGCGAATTTATAAAAGGGAGAAGACATGTAATTAGGTATAGTATATTCTGTGTTGGTCGTGTGACTCGGCTACTACGGAAACATTTGCGTTATATTAAGTGCTACCTAAATTCAAGTTGTGTGTTTGTATCTATGCGTACAATTCAATCGGCGTATACAATAATATGAAAATACATAATAACGAAAATGTATTAATATTCAAGCCTTTGCAAATTATGTATCAATCGTGGTTTACATATATACATTTTAATTTTAAAGAAATACCGATTACATTTTCTCCTTAACTAATGTACTTTATAAGAAGAATATCAATTGCATATAGTAGAAAAAACTATGGAAATATTGAATACTAATTAATAATTAATGTTGTCTTCAAACTGGGTACGAAAAACAACATAAGTAAAACTGATCAAATTAACTTCAAATAATCTTCACTGTAAATATGTAGCGTCATTTGAAATCTCTTGTAGAAATATTTATACGAAAAATAATAGATATAATATCGCTAAAACAACTAATATATATATATATATATGGCAGTACATAATACACTCTTCCATCTCAAATGATCAACAATCAATCCATCGATACTGCATGCATTAAATGTATATATTCACATAAATGTGTGTGGATGTAAAATGTTGAAAAAGTATTGAAAACTTTCTAAATAAATATAATGTAAGTAATTAAAATTGATGATAAATAAAATGGATTTGTCAAATAACGCAATAATGCATACCTATAGATTAAACGATTATGGCACTTCGTAGTTACCACAAAATAATGTACACGATACTCTAAATGAAATCAAGCAATAAAGCAAAAAACATGCATGACCGCGAATTTTATTATATACTTACATAAGTGACGATTCTAAACAACCGAATACTCCGTTGATACTGTAATCTCCGACTAAGATTGTAGAGTATTGGTCGTGTTCCTGGGGGTTTCCATTTTCGTTTGGTTTTGGAGAGTCAGCCGGCTGAAGTTCAAAAAAGCACCCCAAACGAGTAGTGCAAGTGTTATCAGGAAGACATTCAGGCAAGTTACAAAAACATTGGACTGGTGTTGTCAGCAACGAGTCATCGTTGATGCTCACAGTCGGGTGTTCTGTAGCCGAACCTATACACATAAAAAAATAAGTATACGTGTTAATGATATATCATATTTGATCTGTGGCAAACGCGCTATATAGATTAATGTATAGAATTGGATAAAATTGGATTATCACGTTTAGTGAACTTGATTTCATATATAAATTGGTGACATATACCAATTTATTGTGGTTTATGATGTATTCCATAATATGTAATATTATAATTAGTTGCGGAGTCGGAAGTACTAAATAAGAGCGCGTGCGTAATGGAACTGATGTTAAAAATGAACCTGAATCGTGTTGCATACATACCTATGCAGTGCCGTAAAAATCATAGGTGCAGGCGGTGCAGAGCACTGGGGCCCACCGAGTCGAAGGGCCCATAGTGGATAGCCGTCAAATTTTTTTTTTAATTTGATTCGACTTCATAATTTTATTATTATCTTGTATATTTTATAACAAATAAACAAAATGTAAAAACCAGGTCTGTTTTACTTGGAATTGTTTATCTAAATATTGGGAAAATTACTAAGCCTAGAGTGACATAAATAGATTTGTTGAATATTATATTATGCGATATCTCGATAACGATACGCACACACTTACAAAGTATTCGGGGAGTTGACCGTTATACCGTTGTGGCGTTGTATGTCTATGCGCCCGTGTCGATGTAATACACTGATTTTCAGACGAGACAGACGATATTAATTATATTTAGCTATTACTTATTAGCTAATATTATGTTTTATGTAGGTAGGTTAACTGTTATTTCCTTTTTTAGTTTTTTACTTTAAAAAGTGTAAAATAAGTTATTGTGTACTGTGTAACATACTTTCATATAATTATAATCTACATAATTTAAAGCTCATAGTTACCTAATTATTTCTATTATAAATATTTTATTATGAATAATCCAAAAGTTCCCAGTGGTGCGGCTAAGAGAAAAAAGAAACTTCAACAAACACAACATCTTTTGAAAACAAATGCAAAAATTAAGAATTATTTTGAATGCAATCGACATGTTAATGGTAAATTGTTTCCTCAAAAATATTTAGAAATACTTTAATTTTCATAGTAGACAATTGACAGTTTTAGTTATATTAGTAATAATTTATGTATTTAGTATAAGTATCTTATATGTATTGTTTTAATTAGTTTAATTGTATTACATTAAAATATGTTATACATATTATAAATGATATAACATATAGTACATACATAAATATTTTCTAATATTTTACTCAGATGTTAACATTGAAGTTGAAGAAGACCAAGACAGAACTATTGCTGGTAAATCTACTGAATCATGTACGTTAGAAGTTCAATCAACTAGTACTCAGGGTTAGTTTTGTCAAACATTTTTATTTATTAAAATAAAATAGATACTTAACTTAAAAAACCTGATGTTTTTAAAAGTCAAGTACATTAAATAATTTATTATTTGCAAAATAAATATTTTATAAAATTTTACTCAGATGTCTACAAAGAAGACAACCAAGACAAAATTATTGCTGGTAAATCTATTGAATTGTGTACATTAGAAGTGCAATCAACTAGTACTCAGGGTAAGTTTTGTCAATCATTTTTATTTATTAAAATAAAATAGATACTTAACTTAAAAAAACTGATGTTTTTAAAAGTCAAGTACATTAAATAATTTATTATTTACAAAATATAAAGTAGGTACCTAACTATTTTTATTTTATTTTTTTACATTTAGAATTAAATTTGAAGTTAGATTATCCGACTGATAGAGGACATTTTAAAGGACCTATAATAGACAGTAAACTTAAACGAACCATTTTGACTTATGGGCCTTGTAGACCGTTAATACAGTTTCCCTACAGAATTATACATGGCAATAATAGAAAATTTTCAGTCGACTATTACAATATGAAAACTAAAACTGGTGTTCTAATTCCCCGTCTTTGGCTCTGTTACTCTGTGAAATTAGATAAAGTATACTGTGAAACGTGCTGGCTTTTTGTAGATTACAATCATCGAAATTTTAAGTCAGAATGGGTTGAAGGCATTGATGATTGGCAGCATTTGTCCCAAAAAATAATTTCTCATGAAATATCAGGTCCTCATTTAGATGCAATGCAACTTAGACTTGTATGGACAAATAACTGTACTATTGATAAAGAGTTGGAAGTTCAAATTTCTAATGAAGCTAAATACTGGAGAGATGTTTTGGGAAGAATAATTAAAATAATTTTAAGTCTTACTGCTGGTAATTTGGCACTCCGTGGTAATGAAACCAAGCAATTTTGTGAGGGAAATTTTCTTAGAACAGTAAAACTATTTGCAGAATTTGATCCACTTTTAAGAACACTCCTTGATAAAAAAGATGGTCAAATTAAATATCTAAGTCCAGCTATTCAGAATGAGTTAATTGAAATTTTATCATGTAATTTAAGGAAAATCATTTGTGATGAAATAAAAATCTCTACTTTTTTTTCTATAATTGTTGACTCAACTCAAGATATTACAAAGTTAGACCAAGTCAGTATTATAATTCGTTATGTTACTATTGATTATATTAAGCATACTGTTTGTATAAAAGAGTCGTTTCTTGGATTTTATGCAATTGATTATCATGGTGCCAAAGACTACACAAATCTCATAATAAATGTCCTCTCTCAGTTGGGCTTAGATATTTCTAAATGTCGAGGTCAAGGGTATGATGGTGCTGCAGTGATGAGTGGTATTTATAGTGGTGTTCAAAAACGTATTCAAGACATAGTACCAAATGCTCACTTTGTTCATTGTTGTGCTCACAACTTGAACTTAGTAATTTGTGACTCTGCTAAAAGTTCAGACACAGTTCGGCGTTTTTTTATTACTGTACAAGCAGTTTTCAATTTTTTTAGTAGTTCAGCTCCTAGATGGGCTTTATTAGCGTTGGGAGAAGAAAATACCTTAAAAGTTCATAAAACTGTTCTCAAAAAAGTATGCGCAACACGTTGGGAAGCTCGACACCAAGCTATATTTGCATTAAAAGAAAGATTTAATGACGTATTGATCACATTAACAAAAATTACTCTTACAACAACAAATGGTGATGAAAGAAATGTTAGCAAAAGTATACGCTCCAAATTGGATTCTGTAGAATTTGTTTTACTTTTATGTTTGTGGGAAAGAGTATTGAGAAGTATGCAAGGTGTTTCAAAAGTATTACAAAGTGTTGATATAAATATTCAAACTTCTTGTGGTCTTCTTGAGCAAGCAATTGGATCATTATCAGAATTGCGACAGAATTACAATGATATTGTTAATATTGCTAATGATTTATGTTCTAAATGGGGTATTTCATCTAAATTTCCATCAAAACGCCAACAATTTACCAAATTACATTTTGATGAAATCGATGGTGACAGAAGGTTAAATTTAACAGAAGAAAACTTTAGAATTAAAATATTTTATCCTGTTGTAGATACTGCTTTAGCACAACTAAGAAATAGATTTAAAGGATTAAAAGTAATCGTATCGACTTTTGAATTTTTAAATCCAACTTTTCTAAGAAGTACTGAAGAAAATGATTTAACAAAATGTTCTTTTGATTTTATTCAACATTATAAGTCAGATGTGACTTCAGATTTTACTCGACAGTTACTAAGTATCCAATCTATAATAAAAAATAAATCAGATATCAAAAATATTAATGATATTATAATATTTATTGTGAATAATGATTTATCAACAGCTTTTTGTGATGTTCTAACAGCTTGTATAATTTTTTTGACAATTCCTGTTACTGTGGCTTCAGCTGAAAGATCTTTTTCCAAACTTAAATTGATAAAAAATTACTTGAGGAATTCTACTTCTCAAGAAAGGTTAAGTAATATATCTGTATTAAGTATTGAAAGAGGTCGTACTGATGAAATAAATATTGAAAAGATTATTACTGATTTCGCAAATGCTAAAGCTCGAAAGAAAATGTTTTTTTAATATTTAAATATTATAAAAAATGTAATAGGTCATATTATAATGATAATAATTATGTTTTTTATTATTAATATTTTATTTTAAATATTATAAAATATGTGATATAAAAAAAAAATAGGTATATTATCATATAATGGTAATAATTATTATTATTTTTATTTCTAATGTTTTGTTATTATTATGTTTTTTATTATTAATATTTTATTGTAAACCATGTTTGTATTATCAATAATCATATTATAATATTCATATCATATATTTTATATACTAACTTATTTATTTTATCTACCCATGTAGTTTATTCTACAAGTTTTTTTATTAATAAAATCTATTCAATATAAAATTGTGATCCTGTGTTCCTAGTACGTTGAAGCTCTACATAGAATTGTTTCAACTAGAAAATTATCCATCGGTTCTTATTCAATTCATCCACAAATACTATCCTTTTTAAAGGGTAAACAATTTCCATGGCGTGAACTCCTACTTTTTTACAAATCTCAAGAAAGAGGGGCCCATATACATTTGTTTGCACCTGAGTCTTTAACTCTCTAGTTACGGCACTGTACCTATGTAAAAATTATTAAAAAATTAATTATAAATAACACGATCAAAAAATTAAATATATATTTGTGTGCGATGATCAAAAGAAATAGTTTAAAATCAAAAATTATAATAATTATATACGCGTTTACGTATATATGTTCAATAGAAAAAATTTGAAATTAAAAATCAAAAATAATATAGGAGGATGTATAAATGTATGTAAAATAAGTATGTTAATATGCGATGATCAATGAAAAAATTTAAAATTAAAAAATAAAAAATAATATATACGAGTATGTGTGTGTATGTGTATGTGGAGTGTGTGTGTATGTGTGTGTGTGTGTGTGTGTGTACGTATGTTTACGTATATATGTTCAATAGAAAAAATTTGAAATTAAAAATCAAAAATAATATACGAGGATGTATAAATGTATGTAAAATAAGTATGTTAATATGCGATGATCAATGAAAAAGTTTAAAATTAAAAATTAAAAAAATAATATAATAATATTTACGAGTGTGTATGTGTATGTGTGTGTGTGTGTGTGTGTGTGTGTGTGTGTATGTGTGTACATATGTTTACGTATATGTTCAATAGAAAAAATTTGAAATTAAAAATCAAAAATAATATATACGAGTATGTGTGTGTATGTGTGTACATATGTTTACGTATATATGTTCAATAGAAAAAATTTGAAATTAAAAATCAAAATTAATATACGAGGATGTATAAATGTATGTAAAATAAGTATGTTAATATGCGATGATCAATGAAAAAGTTTAAAATAAAAAATAAAAAATAATATATACGAGTATGTGTGTGTATGTGTATGCGGAGTGTGTGTGTGTGTGTGTGTGTGTGTGTGTACGTATGTTTACGTATGTATATTCAATAGAAAAAATAAAAAATAAAAAATAATATACGAGGATGTATAAATGTATGTAAAATAAGTATGTTAATATGCGATGATCAATGAAAAAGTTTAAAATAAAAAATAAAAAATAATATATACGAGTATGTGTGTGTATGTGTATGCGGAGTGTGTGTGTGTGTGTGTGTGTGTGTGTGTGTGTACGTATGTTTACGTATGTATGTTCAATAGAAAAAATGTAAAATAAAAAATAATATAGGAGTATGCATAAATATATGTAAATATAAGTATGTTAATATGTGATGATCAATGAAAAAGTTTAAAATAAAAAATAAAAAATAATATATACGAGTATGTGTGTGTATGTGTATGTGGAGTGTGTGTGTATGTGTGTGTGTGTGTGTGTGTGAGTGTGTGTGTGTGTGTGTGTGTGTGTGTGTACGTATGTTTACGTATGTATGTTCAATAGAAAAAATGTAAAATAAAAAATAATATAGGAGTATGCATAAATATATGTAAATATAAGTATGTTAATATGTGATGATCAATGAAAAAGTTTAAAATAAAAAATAAAAAATAATATATACGAGTATGTGTGTGTATGTGTATGTGGAGTGTGTGTGTATGTGTGTGTGTGTGTGTGTGTGAGTGTGTGTGAGTGTGTGTGTGTGTGTGTGTACGTATGTTTACGTATATATGTTCAATAGAAAAAATTTGAAATTAAAAATCAAAAATAATATACGAGGATGTATAAATGTATGTAAAATAAGTATGTTAATATGCGATGATCAATGAAAAAGTTTAAAATTAAAAATTAAAAAAATAATATAATAATATTTACGAGTGTGTATGTGTATGTGTGTGTGTGTGTGTGTGTGTGTGTGCGTTTACGTTTAATACGAAATGGGATCCATCGTATGGAAAACGAGCAGCGAAGTGAGATCCTTTTTCGAAGTGAGATCCAAAATGCCAGATCTGACAACGATTTCGTTCAAAATGAACTCTAATGATGATTTAACATGATATTTCATTGAAATTGCCCGGATCTCATTAAATACGGAAAACAAGAAATCTGTGTGTAATTTAGTATTGGTGTGTTCCATGTAGGGCGCACCACTATCGATACGTTCAAAAAATAATTTAATATTGCACACACTATATATGGATATTTACGCCATCTCCGAGATCTAGGTATCGGCAACGCTGCATTAATTTAGTCGGATCTAATATAATCGATTCAAAACCATATTATTATTACATCGTTTAAACTAGAACATAATTTTTATATTATAATTTATATTGAATCCGTAGCAGACTTGATAATGCACAACTAGAGCCATGCAAATGTTTGTTATTTTTTAAACCACGCGCGAGTTTTCGATTTTACAATTTTTACTCTAAATATTATGTAAAATATTTTGGATAGTTTATGATATGAAGACATAAAGGACATACTAACAACAATATAATAAAGTCTATTAAACAACCCTATTATTGTTCACGCTCAAAATAAAAAATAAAAACAATATATTTTTTGCATTACCATTCCAATATTCCATAATATAATTGCAATAATATTTCTATATTTATGTGATTGTCATTTTCAGTGGCGTATCCAGGGGGGCTTATGAGGTTGTAACCCCCCCCCCCCCAAAAATTGTTCAATGTTAAATTAATTTTATGATCGATCGACATATCACGCAACACACAGCTGCCAGTGGTCCCCATTACGTATACAACATATAAAACTGACTAGCAATAACCCCCCCCCCCTCCCCCCCAAAAAAAATCCTCGATACGCCACTGGTCATTTTTATATTAAATACCTAGTTATTACCTAATAGTTATATAATAAATTTATAAATATAAATTATTCATACATCATAATACAATAAATTGTCTAGTAAAGAGTGAAGAGTCCCTTTATACTTCATTTTCATTCAGATTTTCATCGTGACATCATACTATCGAAATAATATAATACATACCACTTCCTGTTCATTTTTTATTCTGGTAGTATTGCAGTACAGAAACAAATCCAGGCATCTACCCTTCCCCCCTAAGACATAAGTGCCTACAACTGGATACTTATTTTGATTACCTATAAATATACAATACTGAGTTTATAATCAATATAAATTGTATTTGTGATATGTATCAAAATTGTTGCCCCTCTCATACTTTTGCTTTGGATCTGTACCTTATGTCAATTGTAATAAGACACCTTTGTAGCTGGGCAGACTTGTATAGCGTTAGAGTGTATTTTAAGTTCGGAATATACAGGCATATATTGCTAAATTAAAAATTGGTTTGTAAGGTATAAGAGATACCCCAGAATTTATCTCTGTCACGGAAGATTTTTTAGATGGGTGGCACGGGATGCTTCTTGAAGGGTACTGCAGGGTTCCGTGGCTGTGGATGTAGAACTGTACGTACTAGTTACATGTACAGTAACATGTAGTTATATAATAATTATATTTAAATGGATCTCGTAACGAATGCTAGCACAACCTTCTCATTAAATGTAATGTAATTCGTAAATTGTATTATACTACTACCTATTCGGATCTCCGATCTCGTAGCGTTATTTATGTTTTGTATTTTGGTGTACAGTAATTTTAAAAATAAAGTAATTAATATAATGTGGATCTCGCATAGTATTTTGGCTACATTTTGTGTGTGAATTTTAACATGATAATTATTAAGGTTAACAGATCTCTAAATGAATTATTGCATCATAATTTTCTTAGAAAATATAATACCTATGCTAAATTTATACTACTATGGTCAACGGATGTCGTAACGTTCTTATTTATATTTGTATTGGTGTATACTGTATGTATACCTAGGTACCGTAAAAGTGGGTACCTACTTGACCAATTGACATCTTGAGGCAATTTTGAAAAACATGGATCTCATTTATCATTTATCTTGTATATAGCGTGTACCACTAAATATTTATATTAAATAATTGAACATTCAATATTTTTGAATTATTGCATACACCAATTAAGTTATCTACTGTCAACATTCGAAGCCACAGGAGCAAAGTATAAATTAGCTTCATTTACGAGTTAGTAATTTAGTATGAAGAAGAAAACACGTCATGTGGATGATGTGCTCTTAATACGAAATGAGATCCAACGTTGAACGATATAAAACGAGCAACATTAAACGATATGAGATCCAATGTTTATTTAATAAGTATAAAAATATAACATAATAAATAAAATGAGAATACAAAATAATATTAAATGGTTCTATTAATAAATAACATTTTAAATCGTTTGGAAAATAATAATATTTTCTTGGTAAGAAACAATAATTACCCGCAAGATTATTGACACGTGATTGGTTGGGTGGCGGTAGTTGTATGGCCGGTCGGCGCGGGCGGTGGCAGTGTTAGGACGGCCGAAATGATTATCATTCATCAATATTGCGTTCGCGTAAAACACGTCTTATGATTATTAATAAATATATTGAATTGAAAAACATGGATCTCGTATGGCATTTGTTTTGTGTATACCTAGCGTGTACTACTATATTTATATTAAATAATTGTGTATTCGATATTCTTGAATTATTGCAACTTGCAAGCATCTATACTTCTGACGATCGCGTCATAATGAATCCTATTATAGAATGTATACAGGGATTCTCGCGCACTTTAAAGAACACGGACGTTTGTTCGTACCATATGAGATCCAAATTAAAAATCTGTGTTTTATATTTTAACACACATGAGTAGCGTCATGAGATCCGAAATGCAAACATAATGATTGACGATTATGAACTATTGCCGACGATTTGCCGACCGGCCGTACGGATATTATGACGCAGACAGCCTCGATGAAATTTCAATTACAGACGGTTTACTAAACGATTATACAAGAAAATATAATGATAATAGGGTTATTTAAGTAAAGGCATTTTCTATGAATACCTTAAGAAAATTAATCGTATGCTCCAATATCTATAAAATGTGTTTATAAGACATTTTGGACCTCACAACGTTTTCGTTGAATTATGGTTTAGTATTTTATACATAACTTTTAATATTAGGTTGATCTCTTAATGAACGATAGTATAGAATTTATACTATAGAGTATAGACATCAGACACTATGTAGTGTGTATATTGAAAAAGTGCCTGTCGTAGTGATAAACTTATTGCATTGATAAAATACGGTATTGGCTATTGTTTATTACCAAAACATTATGTTACTTGATTGGAAGCGGCACTTGGTGGAAATTCATGTTGGTACAAAAATGTATGGTAATTCGCTAATCTATGGGGGGGGGATACACCCCCGAATATTTAACTACTGCTACTAACTTAACTTGGCAACAGCGCATGGATCTCACAAGTTAAGTTTTTTCAAAAGTTAAAGTTAGCATGGATCTCGTATTATAATAATATCAAAAAACAGATCTTATAACATACCAAATGTTTAGAGGAACACTCTGGATCTCGAAATGGAGGATGTAAATGAAATTAAAAATGAGTGTTCTTGTAATGTTAATACCATTCTGAAATGAGAAGTTATTTTTAATAACCATGCCCTTACTCAAACTTCAAAATTCAGGTTATAAATGATGGATCCCACAACAACGTTAAAACCATACGGATCTACAATAGTATGCCATACGTGTATGTGTGTGTGTGTGTGTGTGTGTGTACATATGTTTACGTATATATGTTCAATAGAAAAAATTTGAAATTAAAAATCAAAAATAATATATACGAGTATGTGTGTGTATGTGTGTACATATGTTTACGTATATATGTTCAATAGAAAAAATTTGAAATTAAAAATCAAAATTAATATACGAGGATGTATAAATGTATGTAAAATAAGTATGTTAATATGCGATGATCAATGAAAAAGTTTAAAATAAAAAATAAAAAATAATATATATGAGTATGTGTGTGTATGTGTATGCGGAGTGTGTGTGTGTGTGTGTGTGTGTGTGTGTGTGTGTGTGTGTACGTATGTTTACGTATGTATGTTCAATAGAAAAAATGTAAAATAAAAAATAATATAGGAGTATGCATAAATATATGTAAATATAAGTATGTTAATATGCGATGATCAATGAAATAGTTTAAAATAAAAAATAAAAAATAATATATACGAGTATGTGTGTGTATGTGTATGTGGAGTGTGTGTGTATGTGTGTGTGTGTGTGTGTGTGTGTGTGTGTACGTATGTTTACGTATGAATGTTCAATAGAAAAAATTTGAAATCAAAAATCAAAAATAATAAAAATAATATAAGAGTATGTATGAATGTGTGTAAATGTAAGTGGGTTAATGTGTGATGTGATCAATGAAAAAAAATATAAAATTAAAAATAATATATACGAGTAAATATGTGTATGTGTGTGTGTACATACTCGTATGTTCGCCGATGTATGATCAATAGAAAATATTTAAAATCAAATAGAATATAGGAGTATGTATAAATGTATGTAAATGTAAGTGAATACGAGTATGCGTGAATGTGTGAGTGTGTGTGTGTAAGTGTCTACGTATGTTTACGTACGTATGTTCAATAGAAAATATTTGAAATCAAAAATCAAAAATAATATACGAGTATTTATGTATGTACGATGATCAATGAAAAAAGTTTAAAATAAAAAATAAAAAAATAATATATACGAGTATGTGTGTGTATGTGTATGTGTATGTGTGCGTGTGGGTGTGTATACGTATATTCGCGTATGTATGATCAATGGAAAAAGTGTAAAATCAAAAACAATATAGGAGTATGAATTAATGTATGTAAATATGTAAAAGTATGTTAATATGCGATGATCAATGAAAAAGTTTAAAATAATAAATAAAAAAATAATATATACGAGTATGTGTGTGTGTGTGTGTGTACATATGTTTCCGTATGTATGTTCAATAGAAAAAATTTGAAATTAAAAATCAAAAATAATATACGTGGATGTATAAATGTATGTAAATATAAGTATGTTAATATGCGATGATCAATGAAAAAGTTTAAAATTAAAAATTAAAAAAATAATATAATATTTACGAGTGTGTATGTGTGTGTGGTGTGTGTGTGTGTGTGTGTGTGTACGTATTTTCGCGTATGTGTGTTCAATAGAAAAAGTTATCAATATCAAATCAATATCAAAAGTAATATACGAGTATACATAAATGTGTATAAATACAAGCGTGTAATGTGCGATGGTCAATGAAAAAGTTTAAAATAAAATATAAAAAAAATAATATATACGAGTATGTGTGTGTATATGTATGTACATTTGTGTGTGTATGTGTGTGTATGGACGTATGTTCACCATTTAATAATCAATAGAAAGGGTTTAAAATCTAAAATCAAAAATAACATACTAGTATGTATGAATTTGTGAATATGTTAGTATGTTAATGTGCGATTATCCATTAAAAACATTTTAAATCTGAACAAAATTACCAAATATAATATACTTGGGTGTGTGTGTGTATGTAAGTGTGTATTATGTTTCATGGAATTACCCTTCTAGTATAAGCAGTCTCCTGATCTGCGTTGAGCATAAAATATTAGAGTAATAGTGAAAATGTAGAATTTGATTTATTTAATACGATTAATTTCAAATATCTAAAAAATACTATGTAATAAAAATTTAAATTTCTATCACACAAATAAAAGCCGCTCTGATTAACATATATAATAATTTTATATATTTTATAAATATAATCACTATTAAATCACTCTCGAATTTGTTTTTAATAAAAACCATAATTTTTTTTAATTTTTTTAAGTGTGAAAATGTTACGAAATAATTAACTATATAATGAAGTCTAAATCTACAGCATAAAACCGACAATAATCGCATCAAAAAACCTTATATATATCTGATTGAAAATTAAAAAAAAATAATTCTAGGAGATTTAAGAAATTCTAAATATTGTTGTTTCATCCGTTATTTAGTTGAACTAATAAATTCACATAATTTAAGTTAGAATGGTATACTCAAAATAAAAAAAAATACTGGAATTCATAGAATGAATACTATACAATACTATCATATCTGTTTCTAATTATTTCAGCGTGTGTGTATATGTTAAGTGTATTGACGTGCAATGATCAATTAAAATAAAATAAAACTTAAAATCTAACTAACTCCAAATAATTTTAAAATATTTACTATATAAAACGTCAATATGAAATTTGTAATAATTATTTACGTCTAAAATAAAACATAAAAATACTTGATGACTACACAACTAAGACATAAAAACCAGGAATGAAACTTATAATACGGTATAGTACAAATCATGTATTACATGTACGTATAAAACGCATAAAACGTATAGAATATATCATCTAATTATATACGTTTTATACTGTATAAAAAAAATCACTTATAAACAAAAACAAATTTATAATTTAAATAAAATTTAAAAAAATGGAAATGTAAATTAAAAATAGACAAGTGTGGAACTATTAATTTATCATTAATAATTATCTTTATCTTATCGTGGACATATTTATAGTAAGTACATTCATTGTACTTATAATATTTAAAATGTTTTTAATATTTTTGGCAACATTTAAATTTAATTTTATATCAATGTAAAAATATGTGTATTATATTTTGTACCTATAGACATTTTTTATTATTTTATATTTAGATAGATAAGATAAATGAGAGGAGAAAATTGAGAGCAAAAAAATTTTTTTTGTAACTTATTTAACATATATCATTTTTAACTACCTTCTATATTTTTAAAAATTAAAATCTCAAAATCAGAAATAGGAAGTATCTTAAATTTTCTAAAAGTGAATTTCAAAACAAATCACGTTTTACGTATTATACATATAACGTATATTTATTTAAAAACGTTATATACACGTATATTACAATCCCTGATAAAACCGACAATAAATGTATCAAATAACGTTGTTGTCATGACATACGTTTAATTAAAAATGAAAAAAAATTGATACTATGAGATTTAAGAAATAATAAATACTATAAAATCGATTTCACCTGTAATTCAGGTTAATTGTTGAATTTATATCATGTACATCAGAACATTGAACAAAATATAATAAAATACAACTCAAATTCATAGAATGATTGTATCTATTTATTATTATTTCAGCGAGTGTGTTGACGCGCGATGATCAATTAAAATAAAATAAAACTTAAAATCTAAATAACTTAACCAAAAATAAAAGATATACTATATAACACATTAATATGCAACTTATAATAATTACATGCATCTTAAACTATAGCAATCGATTTGAAAATTACTTAACACGTTCTCACCCTTATCTACTTTTGTTTAAAGTGAAAGAAAAATAAATGAATTCTACGAGATTTAAGAAATCGTAAGTAATATTATATCTTCAAATTAACGTGAACGGATACATCAGATTAATAAAACCTTGCGAATAAACCAATAATTAATGGTGAACTGTATAAGTTTGTTTGTTTTCGAAATTATAAAAATAATATTGTGTGCAATATCTAACCCACTGTTTAAATAAAACGAAAATAAAATAATTCGACGAGTAAAAAAAAAAAATAATAATAATAATAATGATAGTGATAAAAATACTTCAACCGGTGTAAAAATAATGTTATAATAATATTGTACGAAAATGATTATACCAGTGATGTTGATGTCTTGCGTTTCCGTTATGGGTATATCCGTTGGTGACGCTGATATCATGACGAACGGCAGCAGGAGCGCAGCCATCGCCATGATGAGGATCCGACGATTCGTAGCTAGCTTCGACATCTTGAAGATGTCGAGAAATGATACGATTGAACACTATGAGAGTTGGCGTTGGAACGTTCAGAAAGAAAAAAACTGCGCTTGCGCGCCTTCCAGTGGTAAGGACCACTGGGCAAAAGAGCTTCGGGACCGAAGTGAAGAGAGAAGGACTGCCTTGGGCTGGCGTCCACAGCCAGAATGATTTCCGTACGGAGGCTGATCCACTTTATATAGATGTAGCACAATAGCGCTACGGTGGCGGCGGCGGATCCTGTAACGGCCGCGAGGGTAGCGCAGATGGGAGACGAGAGTCGCGCCCCGGCGGAAGGGGCGACTAATCGCGTGCGCCGCTTCAACCCCACCGTCGCGACGCTACGACCGCCTCCAGAACGGATAACACCGCCACCACCCCTCGCCGCGACGTCGCCACCGCTGCCGCCGCCGCCGCCGCCGACGACGGCACGTAAGCGTGGAACACCGCCACCCGTCCGACATTGTATTCCCGCCGTAAAACCGGCGGTGCCCTATTCCGGCTTCCATGCCCTAATCACGGCCGCCGTGGTTCGTCTTCGATTGCGAACACGACAATTACGTTTAATTATAATTTTAAATGTAAGATTTTTTTGCACTGTGTTTCTGTATGTGTTTATGTATGTTGACCGCAGGTAAATTTGACAGTTTTTCGGTTCGTACTCATGACTTACATATGTATATACATGTGTGTGTGTGTGTGTGTGTTATTGATTCCGTTTTGATTTTTCGAATTTTGTGTACGATCGAACGAAATACTGTAGCATACAGTACAAAAAGTTACAGTTGATTTGAAATTAAGCGATAAAAGCTTCCGTAAAATAGATTTTTAGCCAATGATTAATATACATATCTTACCCGATACTATCTATATCTATCTATATCTTAAAATTAGCTCGACTTGATATTAAATATAAACAGTTTATTACTTTATAAAAGTTGGACGAGTTCGAAAAATTAATCGTCAAGTCAACACAAAAACGTCAATAGTTGATATTTATCAAATACTAAATTAATTATTTAAAATATATTAATATATTCAACAAAAAGTTAATTTATTCTTCGATTATCGTCTGAACTTTGTGAACAAATAATTAACCGTTCTTCTTTCAATTGTTCACATGGGGAATATTAATTTTCTTTTGCAGTATAATTTTTCATTATCATACATGGGTACATAAATGATTATTAGGGAACGGATTTATGTGTAATAAAAATACAGAAATATGTACATTTAATATATACAATATATTATATGGAAGTATAACTTATAAAATATGTGCTAAAAGCACCCAAAATATACGGAAAAATATTTAATTAAAAAAAAAATTATAATTATTAAATTAAGTATAAAATATGTAATAAAAACATACAAATACGTGGGGAAAAAATGGAATTAAAAAAAATACAATTATTATTGTTAAATTATCAAAATGATTTGTTGCATTGAATTATTACAGTTTTTTTTTTAAATTATCGAATGTTAAATGTCACAAATTAGGTCTTAAAATATTTTTAAAACAGCTAATTGGTCGTATATAATGTGATATCAACCGATGTAATTGGAGTATATTTGAAGCGCATAATATCATAAGGCGATAATTCTAAATATTTAGAAGAGTGTCTGCCTCTCATTATGTCATTGATTTTTTTTTATGAAACAGCATCAATTTTCTTTTTTACAACATCTCATATACAGCGTCCCGGGAATAAGTACGTAAATACCATTTAGATAATGAATAATATTTGGTGATCGATAAGATAATGTTTGGTCGTCGAAAATCGTTGAAAAAACCAAAAATTACTAAAATATGTACAAATATGTACTTATTTACCAAATATGTAAAATAAAAGTAGTATCATTTTTATAGGAATGAAATATAAATAATAAATCATGAATATTTCTTATCGAATCTTAAATATCTTGTTTTAATAAAAATATGCATTTACATATAAATCCGTTCCCTAGTGATAATACAAAACTAAAATAGTAATACAAAACAAAAAATTGATTCATTTTAAAATTAATTGGAAATATCTCATGAAATATTTCAAGAAAATAAATTTCATGACATTTTAAAACTCTATTGATAGTATATAATAAATATTTAATAATTAATATCGTGCTAAAATTAAGAATAAGTAATATTAAATATGTGGTCATTAATATTAATACTATTATACACTTAAGCTTAATATTTATATTAATTACTCAATATGCACTTATTATACTCAATTATAATACAGAACTATTAAAAATTACTTATTTGACATTTTAGTTATTGAGTAATATTTTAATTTACAAATATGTATTTTATATATATTTTACTTGTATGATATTGCCTACTTTGTTTTAGCACATTTTATAATGCCAAGGAAATGTCAGAATCGTGTACATTGACCGGTGATTATAAATATACATATTGTATAAATAAGGCTTGGCCACATTATGCAGAATCTATATTGTCAGTAACATATGTGTTTTATTATAATGATTACAAATAATTACTTTAGAAGGTTATTTATTCGTAGATTATTTTAATGGTAGCTCTTATCGATATTACACAAATAACATTGTAAAATATTACGTTCTGACTTTTGACATTTGAATCAGAATTATTTAAACAAAAAATCTATTTACTGTAGTGTTGTAATAAAAAAACAGTATAAAAATTTGACGAAACTCGATATAATTTAAATTCGTTGAAATAATAGATTTTGTCATACTTTAATTTTCAATTATTTATAAAACGTATTTGCGACTTTCAGATACACATAATTTTTCTTGACTACGAAAAAAAAAGAAAATGTTACATTCAATATTCAACCATTTATAATTTAAGTACTTAAATTGAAAGTTATTGACTTTTTTAACAATAAATATGTTGATAATTTTCGTGATTTTTGTCATTTAATCATAATTAATACTCTAAAGCTTATAATCTAAAGCTTATAACAATTTTTTTTCGTAGATTAAGCTCCATTTCTTTTTTTTTTCATTAATCAATTACAATAATATAAGAGGACCTTACTCGTAATACCTCATGTTCAAAACTATTTGTCTAACCAAAATAATTGTATTGGTATTTTACGGAAAAAAAATTAATAAACATAACATTTTCAAATATTTACAAATAGCTCAAAAAAATGTATAATCTCTTGAAAATTATACCATACTTAGAAAATAATAGTATTACCAATCAGTAAATATTTAAGTTGCTACGATAATTATTTTTTTAGTTATACTGAAAAAAAATTAACTTTTGTCGAAAACCGGTATGCCGTAAATTTTGCCGTTCTTATGTAATTTTTCGTCAGTTATTCACAATTATTTAGAAAACTTTTAGGAAATACGTAAAATAACTATCCTAAGTATCAACTATCATTTTATTAAAATTAAAACTTATTAAAATTGTGACGATTGGAGTAATTTTTCTAGTCTAAAACGTGATTTCAGAAACAAAATAAACATTTATCATAGTTAAGTCAATATATTCTTAGTTTCATTTATTATGTGTTTCATTTATTATTATGCAAATGCATATTAATGCTTTTATAATAATCTATCAAAATAGTTTTAATAAAACAAACATATTTAGCATTCATAGAAATTGAGCGTGGCTTAGCTTAATATACAATTTTTAAAATCTGAGAATTTATTTATAGGAATTAAATATCATAAGAAAATGTATAGGATATTCATGAAGCATATATAATATATATATATATATTCTTGTGTCATCGATCCAAAGTCCAAATTTCGACCGATTTAACCCAGAATAAACGACTGGAACTTATTGAAATCTGAAATCGTTAAAATATTTAAATTTATATAAGTATAATTTTAAAGAGGAACTTCTTTTAAAAAAAATAAAAAGGACCAGCTGTAAATACGAAATATTCATTATCTTCATGACGTTTTTAAACAATATAATATTTATATATTTTTAGTATAATTAATTTATAAATATTAGGTATATTATATTATAAATAATAGTTCTATAGTTAGTTATAATTCGTACATTTATCTATATTATTTTATAATTTATAATGTCTATATAAGGATATGATACTATAATATGGGTAAACTATATTATTACACATTTTTTAGAGATAAAATTAAACTGCAAAATTAATTTTTTTACAGAAATAGCCAAAACCAAATAAACCAATAGGTATTTGTTGAGAATTATAATTATGATTATGATTACGATTCAATATCGTCACAACTATTAATATTATTTTTATTTAATTTTAATTTTGGCGAGTATACTATTTAAATATACAACTTTTTTGAAATAATTTTTAAAGTATTCAGAATACATAAATTAATGAAGACATTGAAAACCATTTTGAATTCTGTTACAAAAAGCCTAGAACTTTATTAATAGTTTCAATTAACTACCTACCTTTTATTATATTATTAAATATTTATCTAATAGTATTTTTGTAGTTATTATAATATTATGAAACACAAGATATTTTATTAATCATTGTACATAATAAAATACTGGTATTACAATGGTCATTTAATTTATGAATAATGTTCTTAAAATTATTAACAAATTATACTGTACCGAACAAGCTAATTATATACTATGACCCGATTGTTTTTCACTCTTTTAATGTATAATAATCAGTATCTAATCGCTTTGAATATTCAAGAGAAAAATAGTTTTGTATTCTTAGATTCTTATCTAATGTATGATTTTAAAATAAGGTTATTTGGAGATAAACTACAGCTTTGCGTAAGAATCAATTATCTGTATAACGGCCATCATAGTCGAAATTAATATTTGGTATGAAATCAGTATTTATGTACAAAACAATAATGCATTTGTGACGATTACAGTTCAAAAATTATTCGATGACGTAAAGTTGTTGACATCGTATGAGTACTAACGTACACGATCAATGCGTAAATTCAAGTATATGGTTTAAAAAAAAAAGAACCATATTTTTCGAAAAAGGTGAAAATGGGACAATTATTAGAATGGGCAACTGGCTGTTATTAATTACTAAACAACTGACACGATTATTGAGTAAACAATACCGGTACACTTTAATTCTGGAATGTAATTATTAGCTGTGCCTGGAAATATCACATATTTTTCGTAGTTTAAGGTCATATAATAAAGACCACGCGCGATTATCGTTTTGATTAATATAAAAGGCGTAATGAAAACTGCTTTGTGAGCGCTCGGATATAATTTTTTTCGAGCTCCACGTGGACTGCGATAATAATTTGATATGACGAAAAAAGCGTTTGACAACAAATAAAAGCATTGACTCGCACAATCACCTACATTTCAATATTTAATTATAGTATAATACTATACTGTGTGTCTATGTTTGTAAATGTGGTGTTTACAAATTCTTTATTTGCGATACGATTATGAGCTGAACACAACAAACAATGGTTGCCTATTTGTAAAACACTATCCATTATCGTATCCGCTCATACAATTATGTACATTATTAATTATTCGCAATATTGCCGACGCCACTGAAGAAACGCGTCAATAATGTTATTATTTAAGGGTTTTTTTTTTTTTTATTGAAGATTGCGTGCCAGCGATCACGGTGGTCTATTGGCAAAGAATTATGAGAAAAAAAAAGATTTTCACAATCATATTCCTTTTTATTTATCGAATGTATATACAAAAAATGCGATAACACAGATCGAAATGAATATAAATAAAATCAACTAAAGCGTAAAATAGTATGTTATAAGAACGTACACATAAAGTACTTTATATTATACCATACCCATATAATATAGTTTATAGAAATTAGCACTTTTATATTTTAACATTTGAAATTTCAATGCAAAAGCAACTTTGTTACATTTAATCTATAGTTACGTGACTCAAATGTCTCTTAGGACACGTGTGAGCCCTTAAAATACAAAAACCTGTGTCTCCTGTTACATTTTTTTTACAAATAAGACCATCTTCAAGTTACTAGTCACGTTTTCATACAAATAATGTGTTTGTATGCGTATTGCGATACATTAATTTCACATACATGACATATGCTTTGCGTGAAAGTAATAAATAATAAGATACAGAGTATGCGTTGAACGCATTAAACTCATACCTAATCCCATAGTGCAAGCGGAAACAATGAGTGACGTGCGAATTTACGAAAACTCATTGAGATAAAAATAATTTTCTAATTTTTGTATTACATATTATTTTCAATGTTCAAATACAAACAATTAAAACTATAATTTTCGACATAATTATACGGATGTAAAACATTGTATGGACCGTTATTTTTGAAATTAATTTACTTGAAATATACATATAGATTGTTTTTTTGCATGTTTGATATAAGCTGTTAACGATTCTTGTATTACACAATAGTATTTAAGTAGGTACTAAGTTTTAATAAGTAATAGATTTTTATTTTAAATAAAAATATTATTTAAATTTTAACATATTAGTACAATAATAATTCAATTATAGTATATATATTTCATAAATTATCCTTTTGTATTAAAAAATTATATCTATACTTCACCGGAAGTACAATTTTCATAAAACAAAACCGTTACTATTATTTTTGTATTCCAAAGTGAAATATTTTTTCCCAGTAAGAAACAATTCGTTTTTTTGTGAACATCTAAGGTAATAATACACATAGAATCTGCCATATTTACATCAGTACTGTTATCGATATAATAGTGTATTAATTTACATACGTGTAATAGTTATTTATTCAAATTAAATTTCCGTTCACTGTGACCTTTGGTTTTTTAATCTAGTTATTATTATTTACAAGGTATATTTTTAGTCTTCGCTGCTTTGTATGCTATTGCAAAGTTTTAAAACCATCAGTAGATTATTGATTGACACTATCACGCGTGGATAAAAACAACAATAAAACGAATACGGATATTTAATATCAAACCCTAGTATACAGTTGTAATACTTGTCTAAAAAATTGACAATAGTTTATTTAAATGCAAATCGGTGCACACAGAAGACCAAGAATATTTTTAAGTAATTTATTTTTATTTTGTATAATGTACTTGTACGTGCCCATTCCGAGATGACGGATAAAAATAAAGAGTAGAATAAACTAAATGCGCAGTAAACGCTACAGGACGTCTGCATCTGCTCGTTTTATTATTGTAGCAGTTTATTGTGTTCCATGTTATTTTCTCTCGTAAGACCCTTCGAAAATAAATTGGTTTTTGGGAGGGTCTGTTATGTGACGCGCCACATTTTGTGCGTGTTCCTTTGGTATTTTCAGTAACGACCCGAAGAGAGATGTTTTTGTACTCGGACAAAAACGAAAATATGTAGGGTCGGGTCTTTGACGGTCCCCAGAAGAGCAGCCGGCGGCGGATAAGATATATTTTTATGTACAGAGTACCTTTATTATATGCTTATATAGTTAATGGTTATACGACGCGTAACATAAATTACCAAAAATACACACACGCACACACACAAACACATGTATTAGACCGGGACCAGTCCTTTACAATATATTATATAGCATTATAAATTGTACATGTATGTACGATTCCGACAAAGATCTCACATCGATTACAATGTTATAAGGGGTGTATGCGAAGGCGGTGGCGGTGGACATGCTTTTATTATTACAGGTTACATTCTTCTGACAATGGAAAAGAAAATGCGCACATAACATACGCACACGGATACACAAACACGTACACGTGAACCATAGGACCTCATGTCCAACAATCGCAGCGTTCGTATAAAGAGTTCGAGAAAAATAATATTATTTTCGAACGAAAAGCATAAAGAGTAAAATTGTATTGCTCGTAAATCCTTAGTACTCGATGCTGATGATGTACGTTTTTGTATCTGAAATGATAATGGCGACGCTATAGCTTGATCCTGGTGATTGATGATTTGTACTAAGATATTCGAAAAACATGACCGAAATAATGGTTTTTCATTATTCCCCTTTACTGGCCACACAACTACAGTTGTGATTTTTCGATTATTTACTAAATTGTGTTTTCCCCATTGTTATAGAGATTATGTACATACGCGTCACATAGATGTACGCATGATGATGGCGGCGTCACGACGGTTGACGAAAGCGCGACAAAATCTTGATCCGACGTTTTCTTTAACGAAAAGAAACGAACATCAATAATATTATTGTGTGCATTTTCAAGTGCTGGTACGAATTAAATGGTGCAAGAAGTGTACAAAATGTTTTTTTAATGTAAAAAAAAATCATTTTACCCGTCTGAAACAAATTTACCAATAACGACCTTTTTAATCATTTACATCTGTACACGGAACTATCATTATCGACCGACGTGTATATAGCAATAATTACGCGTTGAACATTTTAATTGATTTTTTACCTTATTACCCACCATACCCTACATCGAATATCTTAACGACTTTATTCGGTATAGGAAATAGTTTGATACAATTGTCGCAGTATGAGTTTAGGCTTTATAGTATTAAGACTACGACACGGATGGTTTAATTATAATTTTATTTTGTGTTTAATAAAATTTACAAAAAATTATATCAGAAACATCATCCATTGTACTCTTATTAAAAGGTTAGTATTTTACAATTTAATATTTAATATTTAATGTGATCAATATTGATGTAACGGGTATTATTTCACGGTATCATGATCAAAAAAATGTTCTGTCGAATGGTACAGAGGAAAATGTTATTATGTTATGAAAATTTAGTTATTCATCTACTTAATTATTATTTCGTCATATCGCATTATGGCTTGGTTTTTTTTTTGTTTTTAGTTTCGATAAAATTTATAATTACGTTCGTTATTACTCCATAAAGATAATTTAATACATTTATAATAAATTTTAAAAATGTTCGGAACTTCGTAAAGTTGCTATTATTTTTCTCATCTAGGGCACTTCATATAGTATATAATATACACCAATAATTTAAAGTTTTCTCCAATTTTACATAAACGACAAATATTGTGAAAAAATAATTACAAATCAAGTGCATTCCCCGTTATTATAAACAGTCATACTTAAATATTATTTAAATCGAGGCACGTTATTCATCATCTAAACCTATTCAATTTCAAAATGTATATAAGCATATTATTTTACGAGTAGAATAAATAAATATATTTTTACCATTAATAATCTATGTTGTATTTATCATATTAGAAATATTACCATTATTATATTAAAATTATATTTTTTAATTGCTTTTCATATCGATATAAGTATATTAATATATTATTTAACCTACCATAACTCACTATTAAATATCTTATTTAAATATATCATCATATTTTCACAACAAAAATATATAATTAACTGTTTTGTCGTTTCATTATATTTTAAAACTAATTGTTAGGAGATAATAGTACGATACCGCACAAATTAATAAAAATATAAAAATAACGGGAACTATAACTTTGAAGAATTATAGATACTAGTACTATACTATACTATTTTTTAAGTTTTGGTGCTTTTTTTTTTTTACTATTATACATAAAAATTTATATTGTATATTATTTAGTGCGATTTTTTGTTTTAAAATTGTACCAAGCCAATAATTCTACTACAAGCACAAATAGCTTTTAAGATTTGTAAAGGATTAAGTTCTATTTATGTATTAAAGCAATTGTGGAAGTAATGCACACCAAAAAAAATTGCTTAGCTACGTATAGTTTCTATTGGAAATGATATGTATTCGGGTATCTAATTGCAATTTAATTTGAAAAACATTTTTTCTTTTATATTACTTCATTAACTTATATAATAAAATAAAATAAAAATAACTTAATGCGGTGAAATTATATTTATAAATTATAAATAGTGTATATTATACGTATACAAGTGATTTAAGAGAAAAAAGTAAAAACAGATATAGCTTAAGATTATTAAAAAAAATATTATATTTATTTATGTAACTTATAAAAAAAGACTACAAACATTGAATGTCGAAAAGGCAGTTGCAAATTGTTAAAGCTGTAAGCTTTACAAAACTTTGTACACGCGATCGCGCCGAACCTGAAATGGAACGTTGTACGCGCGGCGCGGAGTAATTTTAATTATCTACGAACGCGCGCTCCGCCAACGATCCACTATTAACGCGCGTAGTTTACCGCGAACATTTTCATGCATAGTCCAGATGTTCAGAGTCGTTTTAATTAAGGTATTTTCCCTTCTATAGGACGATGACAAACTTACAATCTTGTCGCGACATTTATTTTCCGGAACACCCATCCCCGATGAAATGTCAACCCGTGCATATCATTTCATATATTTTCTATAATAGTTCAGGTCACTAAGGTTCCATAGTATTGGATGTTCTTTATATATCTCAATAAACGTAGACGATTTTATTCTGACCACTGCGTTAGTCATCCAATAACGCAAATACAAAACTTAAAAGTGCACAAATACGAGTAATAGTAATTGGTAAGTAACGACAATGAACTAGCACTATCAATATAATACTTATAATAATGTATAAATGTTATTAATCAGTAAACAACAATATTAGTGTTGAAAGCATGTTGTCAAAGCGATATGCGTGTTTTGACGATGATAAAAACAATATCAACGCGTCCACATTGCGCCGAACGATTCCTTTGCGTTCGAAAAAACCGACAAAAAGTGGTTCACTCCGCGCCGTCGAAGTAACAACGCGCCCGTGTTTCGAGCACCGTCCACACGAACGAGCGGTTGCAACATTTCGTTGCAGTTTCGGCGCGCTCGTGTGTACACGGCTCAATATTTTATTAGCGTACCTAATTTGTTCAGAGTTATTATTTCAGTAGATACAGCAATATATTTTTCGATATTCAATATTGCTAAATGTATAAATAATTGCAGAGCTTAGCCCTTAAAGCTCCTTCCCCTATTTGCATCTATAACTTGTACAGCTTAACGCTCGTGAAAATTGGGTTACGGTCAATTATATTTTCAATGTATTAATTTAAATAAGGGCTCCTCCCGTATCGTAAATAAAATAAAGTCATGAATAACTAGATATCTAATTATTTATGTATGTTAAATGTAGTGATATACGAAAGTGATAACTTCTACGGTAAAATTGTTGATCGGTTGGAAAAAGATTGGAGACGTTTACAGTTTATTTTATAGCAAGAACAATTGGTACGATTTAGTATTAAAAAAAAAATAATATTCAACATTATCAGTAAATATGATATTTTATTTTGTATTTACGAAGTACAAAAAATTAGTAATAAATATGTTTTATTTTAAAATAATAAAATAGCTTCAGGCTTTCTAACAAATTTGAAAACAAATTATATTCGTCAAAAACATTGGTTGTTGTTTTATTTGAGCGCGAAAGGATATGCAGGAATACTTTTTAGTATATATAATAACTTCTTATATTTATTTTCATTTATTATAACGTATATATTACGTATTAATATTGAAACTTGTCCCTTATATATAAATATTTGTGAGCGGCTATGTTGATAAGCAACGATAACTGTGAAAATAAACGACTAAAATATGCGTTTCCGATATAATATATCGGAAATGTATGTGCGTTAATCGGCTATCAAGTATTTTAAATCTGTGTGCATTATTGTCCCAAGCGTTTCTTGCCCTTTTGTGCAATAAGAGGTTAGAGAACATGAAACAACTTTTTAAAGTATTAACTAAATTTTGAATTATATGCAATAAAAATATTTAAAAGTATATTATATGTAAATCTATTGTCGTGTACTAGTATGTGATCAATGATTATTAATAAAAAATATATTTTCATTACATTTATTTTATAGATTTTTAATAATTATACTACTGTAATTTTTAATGTAATTGACATTTAATTTATTTTAATATAATTTTCAACTTATAGGTATAGTTTAAAGAAGAGTTATTATTCAAAGAGCAATTATATTATTCGTACATATATTTTGTTTCTGCATTGAAGTACAAACTACTCACTATAATATATACCATAAACAATATTATTACAAGAATGCCACAGCAGTGGAAGATTGTTGAATCAATGTCTGTTTTAAAAGATTCTACAACTACAAAAAAAATGATCTGTAATGTTTCCGAAACAAATGTAAATGAAATATCGATCGCCCCATTAAATAATTATTTCACGAACAATGATTCAAGTATACTGGAAACAAGTTCTATAACATGCAATGCAAACTATATATCATGTCAAGAAAAATGCCCCCCAAAAAAGAAAAAGCTAGAAGCTAGTAACACAATAAATGAATGTCAGAAGCGAGTTGTGCAAAAACTGAATGTTATTAATGAAAAAATGATTAATAACTTGGATGAAGACGAAAATTATCAATTTTTAATGAGTTTATTACCTCACTTGCGTGATGTCCCGAAGCATAGAAAATTGATGATTCGACACAAGTTACAAAAAGTGTTCATTGACGAAGAAGATAGAAATCGACTCTCAGGTTACACTACAAAAATAACACAACACACGCCAATTTCATCAAGACCGCCTCCTCCTTATCCTAAAACAGAGTTCAATTTTGTGGTGCCACAAACTCCTTCCGCGGCTTTTGTCAACACTCAACAGACAAATATTGAGTATTCTACTATGAACATGATGAGTTATAACAATAATACTGCTACTAATTCATCAATGAACAATCAGTTAAAAACACGGACAAATAATAATTAAAGTTATAAGTATACAAGCGATATTTTAAGTTTTTATCTAATATTTTATGGTGAGGGTTAATATTATTTACAGATTATATATTAATTAATTTTTATTTTATTTAACATTTTTTTACACGGATTCATCGTTTACTTTTATTCCTTAAAGAATTGATTAATTGCATTTTACGGGTAAGTATAAAATCCTCATTAAATATGTTGTCTTAGAGCGATTGTTAAAATCCAAAGTTTTAAAAATTTAAAAATTATCGCCTTTTTTCATTAGTTAAACTTATAAAATTATTATATCCTTTTTTAACGATACATTTTTCAGACAGTTTTTTATGATATTGATAATATTGATATATCTTATAATAATACCTAAATGATTCAATTAAACACGTCATGTTTTATTTGCTATCAACATTTTTTTTTTTAAATAAGCTATGCATTTATAATTATTATTTACCAAAATCTTATTTTACATAACAGCATTCACTAAAATTATTACGAAAAAATCGAAATATGTAAGAAAATATCTTTAGTTTTTCGAATTGTCAATAATTAGCATTTTAAGTATACATTTTGTAAATCGTTTCATTTATATATGAATATTTTTGTAATATTATTATTATTATAACTAACATTTATACAATTATTTCTAAGTTATTCATTTTTTTATATTTATCTTTAATTCATACGTTTATAATTATATTGGTTAAATATTAATGATTTAATTTTTTAATTTTCCATGATTTTCTAACTAAATATAATTTATAAATAATTAAAGTTCTATTATTTTAGTCTATTATAACATAATATAAATATAGAATAAAAAAATACTAAAAAAGAAAAGAAACCTATGGTTAAATGTTTAGGTCGAGTGAAATAGAGGAATAGATGATTTTCTCATGTTAATGGCATTGCTGCATTGGAATTTTAAACTTGAAACTAATATTATTCTCAATAAACGATTTCAAGTGAAAGAGATTGGGTGGATAAGTTTATATTACTAAAGATAATTAATATAATAACAAAAATATTTTTTTTGATAAAGTAGGTTAAACATTTAATGGTCTAATTTTTGAGAAAACTATATATTATAAAATTATATATTAATATTTGATTACAACATATTTTAAAATCATAACATAAATTATTAATAAATTATAATGTTTATGAATATTTTTTTTTTCGTTGCAATTTTTTAGTTTCATAAATATAATTATCATAAAAATAATAATTAAAAAACGTGAACGTAATACATTTATATTTTTATTTATTAGAAATAAGTCTCGACAAGTGGCCCTTGGTTGACAATTGACATTTGACATTTATTTTTTTTAACCAATTATTAGTATAAATTATTTCAAAAATTTAACTTGTAAATTTTTATTAAAATAATTACGTAGTTTCTACATATGATTTTTTTTTCTTTTAAAATATCCGTGATTTCATTAGTCAATGGCAATCCTTCCAACATCTGACACGGAAATTCGACAACATGAATAATAGATATTATCTAATAAATGCCTATCCTACATGTACCTATACGAAATTATAATATGAAAAAGAAAAAAAATCAAACATAATAAGGATTAAAAGTAGTTAATTATATATATTTTTTATACTATTATTAGTTCTATGATCTATGTTTTATGATTGCCTTTTAAAAAATATATCAATTTTTTTCCTCAACTCATGTCATAAGTTTAAATATGACCTATGAAATTAGATAAATATAATAGGTATTAGAAACAAAAAAAAACATTGAGAAATCAATGCATTGAAAAACATGAGCATCTACGTATATGAAGTCAGTTAATTTTAATTAATGAGTTATAACGAATTAAATATGAAACAACATTTTGTGCTAGAAAAAAATGTATAGTTATATAACAAATATATAGTTAAACATCAATTAATTGCATAATAATTAGTTTTTTTTATGAATATTCATTTTATATTTTTTTATAATAATATACATAAAATATTGATTAAAAAATCTTTATACAAAATTGAGCTAATATTGCATAATCCAAACGGTTTTGTTTAAAAAAATGTGTTCATAGTTATACGTGGGGATACATTTGTCGAGATAATAATACATTTTTCATCGAACTAATTTTCATCGAAACTACATTTATCTGTCACTTTTTTTAAAAATTGCTTAGTAACCATCTAAATAATTATAAATAGAAAATGGATTTATATGTAATGAATATTTTTATTAAAACAAGATATTTAAGATTCGATAAGTTATGATTTAAATCATTCCTATTAAAATGATACTACTTTTATTTTACATATTTTTACATATTTTGGTATATTTACATATTTTTACATGTTTGGTAAATAAGTACATATTTTGTACATACTCGTATTTTAGTAATTTTTGATTTTTTTCATCGGTTTTCGATGACTAAACATTATCCTATCGATCACCAAATATTATACGTTATTTAAATGGCATTTACGTACTTATTCCCGGGACGCTGTATATGAATAAATATGTATGAATAAATATAATAGTTTCATTTGCCCGTTTCACGAGTATAGTACACTTGTGTGTGTGTAATAGCATCGCTGCAACTACATACTACAATAGAAAAAAAGACTTGCATTTTACGTTTTAATTATTATTGTTTAGGACTCAAAACGAATGTACAACTTAATTTTGAGAACGGTTTTATTTTTTTAATATTTTTTTTTGGGCGGAGTGAATGTAGTCTCATTAATAGGTAACATGACTTATTGACTTATCGACATGTAGTTTTCGTTAAAATAATATGCATAATAGATATCGCGGATGTACCTATGTGTCAAACGTCATGGAAACGATAACAATGAAAACATTCGTATTGTAATACTCGTCTACAAATTCATTCATAGTTTTGTCGGTAGAATATACGTATAGAAATAGCAAGACGAATTGAACGGCCATGTTCAATACAAGTTATCAGTAGGGCAGAGGACTTGTAGCATTTACATATTTGTTTTGCACAATCACAAAAATAGCAGAATACGAAACAAATACGTACCATGCTTTCATAAAGCTAGTCTTGAAATTTTATTTTGCATATAAATGCATATTTCGAGTAATTTTTATTTTTAGGGCATATTGCTTCCTTTTAGATGCATATTTTAAAGAAATTATAATTTTATCAACACTTTTCTGTCGATGTTTTTAATTTATTTAACATACGATTAAAGTAAAAAAAAATTTTGTTTTTTTTTCGTATAGGAAAACTGTTTAAAAAATCGGTATGCATACAGTTTTATTTGCAGGTGATCAAATAAGATAATATTCATGACTTTTAGTATAAATAATAATACTTATTGAAAAAGTAGTACAAGAAAAAAATTAATAAAAATGTTTATTCCGATCATTATAAAACACAATTGGTATTATCATGTAATTTGAATTTGAAAACATTTATAAAAATATCTATCGCATTAAATATCACAATTTTTCAAATTGGCGTTAATCGGGGTTTTATCGATCCGCCGTTTTAATATCAATTCCGCCGGCTATCGATTCCGCCGAGCTTTTTTATTTATTGATTCCGCCGAACTTTTTTATTTATTGATTCCCACTGGCTATCAATTTTGTCGGAAATTCGTTTATATTAATAAACCATAATTTTAATAATCATAATAATCTAATAATTTAATCATAATAACCAAATTTTTTTTAAGTTTAAATAAAAAATTGTATATTAATTTAAGCCTTTTATATTTTGTTTTTTATTAAAATAAATAATTTACAAATATTAACCGGCGGGAACAATAAATAAAAAAGTTCGGCGGAGTCGATAGCCGGCGGAATCAATAGATTTTTCACATGTAAAAAGGTCATTTCGGCGCAATCGATATACGCCCGTTAAATTAATTTTTAAATTATTAAATTGAGACACTAAATCATATTTTTTTCATCGTTCATTAGACTTATGAAAACCATTTGGTAAATGATTATTATTAAATAATGTAGGTAATCCTTGTCTATTTAATGAAAATGTTTGTTTGAAACTTTTAGTGTAATTTTAACACTCGAATTGATTCATAACACGACATTTATAAAAACAATAAAAAAATCGGTCGGAATGTAAATTTTGACATCTAGTTTCGTAAGGTTAAAAATTAAATAAACAATTACAATAATGTAACATAATATGAGTATAAACGATAAAAATGTGTACACAACAGTATTATCATATGTACAATGTACACGTGTGCGTATGTGTGTAATACGTTATTAAAATGGTGACCTATGCGAACGGGTTAATAATATATCATCATGAACTGTAAGTTACTCTATTTAACTATTATTTGGTTTATTTAATATAGTCAGAACTTATTGTGGTTTATAACATCGTATAACAGTAAGTTAATATACAATAAAAATATCGTTAAAAAACATTATTCAACGGTCACCGCGCGTTTCGCAATAACAACTTTGGTATACTCAAGCCATGAAAAAAACACGCGTGAAAACGTAACGCTCATAGTTCATAGTTCATCACTTTAATTAAATACAGAATTTGATAAATAAATAAAGTTTATTTTAGGTTTTATAAAATATACGAACGAGAAAACAGATGGCTTATAACACGTACTCGGGTATACGTGATTTAAATGTTTGAGAATCGTACGTATAGTGACCGGAAAAAGAATGAATATAACTTACCGAATTTTACGGTACATGAAAATTAATGCTTTTTCAAGGTTTGATATGCATCGGATGTACGGTCGTAAATTCATTCGTCGGACTAAGTTCATTTTTTACGATCCGTTGATTCACATGGTTAATGTTTAACAAATACAGCATCCGTTATATAGCTGTGTTCACATGAGGTTAAAATTAACGATCCATGTTTATTATAAGTATTATGTATGTACACACACGTACACACACACACGCGCGCACGCGTAGGCCTACAAGTTTGATATTGCACCTACAATTAACATAGGTATACTTGTACATAATATTATTAATTATATCGAAAATAATTGGATGTATATATTTAAACTATTATAAACTTCTAATATGTTAATACATAAGAAAAATTAATTAAACCTTATTATAACGATAATTAATACGTTTTAAACATCGAACTGTTTTATAAAACACAAAAATACATTTCTTATTCTAAATAATTATTTACATATCTACTGATTAATTAAAAATAAGAGATAACAATATTTTACGAATCAATTATTTGTTGTGAGTAACTGTACACTATTTTTATATTCTGAGAAAATCTAGGAAATATAATTACATTTTTATTTTTTTGCGAATACACAATTTTATAGACATTTTTAACAGTTATTATTTTAAAATAATTAATTTAATTAATTAAAAAATTGTAATGATTTTTTTAAAATTTTTTTTGGTATTAATAAGAAATTACAATAGAAGACTGTAAAGTCTCGTCATGTAAGCGTTTTTTTTTTTTTTTAACACCATAAGCTTTTCAAAGTCTTCCTCCATATTAGCCGTATATATGTATATATAATGTTTATTCATTAAAGTTAGTGATAAATAAATAAAGCCTAATTAATTAATTAATTAATTAATTAATAAGTTGATTAATTAATTAATTAATAAGTTGATTAATTAATTAATTAACTAGTTAATTAATTAAGCTTAATTCACTTTAGTCTACGGTGACAGTGAAACGGACATCGGTCATTATTATAGTTGTTCGTTTCATTGCAATAAGTGCAAGTTATAATTTATAAAATGGATGTTCATTCAGTTTCGTGTTTGGAAACAAGTACTGCTATTCAATATTTATTAGTAAAAAAGCGAAAATGTAACACACACACACACACACACACACACACACACACACACACACACACACGCACGCGCATACACACACACACACACACATACACACACACATACACACGCACGCACACACACAGTGGTGGCGACGCGACGCGATTTTTATTGAAGCAGCTGCTCTATGACTAAAGTGGGATGAATAGGTAGTGTTGCGTGACAGAAAAGTTGAATACATAATTTACGCACTTGGCATAATGTATTAACATATATTATTTGGTTTGGCCCCGTTTATTTTAAGATGTATACCTAAAAGTACAATTTAATTGTAACTTGTGACTTGGAGTGGGTACTCAATACAAATAATTGCATTAATATAAAATACTTTGCGCCGCCACTGGTCACACAAATGAAATGTTTGTGGGTAGGGAAAAGTAAGGAAATTTCCATACATTGTTAACTACCTAGTAATTTTATACCTGAGACATCTTGCGATATCTGTTATGATTTACTGTTACAGTCCCATACATTTCTTCTTTTTTGGACCAAACTCATTAATTTTTCTCAGTCCATGATGGAAATATAATACTATAATATTCTATAATATTTTAATATTCGTATTTTATCCGATTACGAACTGATAAACGTCGACCAAACCGATCGATAAGAACAAATTAAATAGAATTACGTCCGATGGATATCCAACGTCGGTGTTATCATTAATACGGTCGGAGGCATCGAGATCACTTATATAATATTTATATTATTTAAAATGATCCGGTGAGTTTGACCGATGTTGGTCGTCGGTCGAATGAGCCGAGTTCGATACCACTGCAACCGTAGTATAATTATAGTTAATTATAGTTAATTTATTACAAACAAATGGGTGTTGGAGTGATATATTTCGTACTTTTACCGTGTAACTTTTATATAATTTCGATGCTATCATTGAACGTTGTGAAAAATATAAATTAAAAATCAATTGAGTATAATTTTTTATTTTAAAAAGGGTAAATAAGTTCTAACTAAAATATAATTTTACCATAAAATTATTCAATACATTGTTTTCGACGATGTCTTAAAACATTAACATTAAACCACTTGCGTTTCATAACGTTTATATTCAATAGGCATTTCAATTGTATGAATATTTATTTATACAATACATATTATTAATTAACAAATGTACATTGTTCACAAATGTTTCGCTTCAATTGTGTCGTTCCTATTGTTATTGTCAGCCATTCATTGACTAAATGTAATAAATTTACTCACGAAACTATAAAATAGCATCGCGATATTATTAAAATGTACTTTGGAATCGTTAGTTTCTTCGCGAAGATGCGCTACTTATCTTTAAGCTTAAGATTAATACTTAATAAATATGATTTACAAATCAAATTAAAATAACTTGAGGATAAATTGTTTTACAATAAACTGTGACTGCTATAAAAATATATATTCGTTATGTATACTTACAAAAAATGCGTGTAATTGAATATTGTTTATTTTTAATAATAAGACAATACTATGGTATACGTTTTAATTCATGGTTAGACTTATATTTTTTTCAAATACTTAAAGCTCATAGACAAAAGTTAAGTCACATTTTAGGAGCTATTCGTTATTTAAATGAAGCTCACATTTCAGACAGTACTACATGTTTTTAAATACATATATTTTGTCGAATATTAAAAAAATAATTAAGTGGATAATAGCCTGCAGCTCTTTTTCCTTCGATAACAAACTTTTAGATTTAAATATACAACTATTTTAAGACCATTATTTTATTAATTCCTGATCGGCAGTCAAGTTATGTATATTTTAAGTGCTAAAATACGAAACTACTCGTAATTATTAATGGTCTTTGCCTATGGCACGTTAAATGCACTGAATATATGAGTGTAATAATCAAAATACATAAGACGTTTTTATTTATTTGCTTATAATTTTCTATATAACCTTAGAAGTAAAACAGTATCTATCGTTGAATTCGACTTAATTTTTACTGAAGAAAATACATCGAAAACACAATCCATTGAAGTTAAAAACTTGAAACGATTTATTTATTATTTTTTTTTATTTGTTAAACTAAACTCTAGTCGACTGTTTATTTCAGTCGCAACAGAATAAAATATAGTGTCACTTATAGCGTTAGGGTCGACCAGGTGGTCGTACGCACTCCTGAACACCATTACGACGCCATCACATGTCCCGAGGGTCGAAACGCATTAAATATAAATGCAGCCACATGCGTGCCCGTCCATTATGATAATTATCAAAAGAACGGAAAAATAAATTATCCTCTGTCAGGCCTACAACGCACTATCTGATGACTAATATTTAGGTATTCAGCTGCCTCGGGACCGTTGCAGGAGCGTTATTGTTGGCGTCAGTGGTGTGGCCGCGTCGCCGGGTGTTTTTTTGTGAATTTACGTTCGACCGCATCCAATGTGTTATTGTTATTATCTTCAAGCTGTACATACATATATGTAGGCTGTTTATTATACTCGATTTATATTACTGTACGGAGACCCGCCATGACCACAGACTGTGAGAAAAACCAACCCTCTTCGTTTGTCGGATGTTATACCGACAGATTTCTCCGACGGCCGGGTCGGGTTCGACCTTTTTTTTTGTTCGGTCGAATAAATCAAAAAAAAAAAACCTTACTTTCGTACTTAATTTGTATTAGTCACAACCCACCGACCTCTACACGTGCACATGCACGTCCCGACGGTTGTATAATAATATAATATAAATGGTATCCGCTTTGAAAATAAGTTTAATGCGTCGTAAATATTTTTGAAATTGTACAGGTGCGTTCCAGATTTACAGAGACTATTATTATGTTCGACCCTATCCCAAATCATGAGTATGAGTTTAATAAAAATAAAAATGAAGTATAATATAAAAACCTGCTGATGCGCAGTTACCAAAAAAGTATTTTTTTTTGTTAGAATTTTTCGAAAAATAAGAAACTAAAATAAATATCGATTCCGTATTATAAATCCAAATACAACTCTATGCTTAATTTTTTCCAGTTTTGTTATTGTATTTTTATTGTTCTTGCTTATTGTTTTAATTATTTTTATAATTAAGTACTGTCATATAATTTCAACCCTATCTATAAATAAAGTGCTGGTAAAATATTTGGCATTATAATTTTAAAGAAAATCTGTACTATGTTACGGTAAACGTCGGAATGGTAAACTATTGCTTTTAGTTTAAAAGTGATTTTAATACAACCAAAATTAATTATTACTAACACGCAAATATTTAACCGCAGAGAACAATTAAAACGGTCGACCCCAAATAGTTGGGAGAAATGCGAAGGAGAAGAAGAGAGAACCACTAAAATATTATCGCCAAAGTTCGAGTCATTATCAGACATTTAGGAAATTACTAATTAAAAAATGCATATTTACGAAAAATTTCATTAAAGATTGGTATTCCATACATTTGTACATGTACGACATATTTTAATGGAAATATAATATCTTTTCTGAAATGTGTTTAGTGTATTTATACTAATTATATACTAATGGTGAAAAAAAACCGAAATATTACGTTAAAACAAAAACATTTTTGCTTCGCACTGGATTTATTTTTGCCGTGATATATTTTAGCTCACCTACGAAAACAAATTTGTTTAAATTCATTAAATATTCTCGGAACTAGACATAAAAATATTGTTCAATACGGCTATTTATAAGGGCTTACTATTAACCGTATACTTAAATACACGGATACGCGTATAATTATGAATTACGTGTATTAATCCGTGTATTTAATAACAAAAAATGAACAATTTTATCGTAGACACATTTAACAATATAAATAAGAGATTATAAAAACGTTTTGTAAAATAAAAATTAAATTTTTTTTTCTAAATTCACGCAAAATCGAGAAAAACAAATTTAACTATATTTACACATGATTGATATATGAGAATCCGTGTAGGTACACGTTAAAAAAAACACGGATAAATAAACGGTTTTAAATACACGGGTTCTTCATTTCAAATACATGGGTAGCGGAATCCGTGTACACGTGTACTTTTAATGCCTGTAGGAAATCGTAAGCACTACTATATACCTATGTAGTACATATTGTCAGTGGCACCGAAGTCTATATCAGGTCATGCTACGAAATTGTAAAAGTTAATTCGGACATCCATCACCAGTTTTTTGTCTTATAAACCCGTGATGGGTTTTGCTCTTACATCCCTAAATTTATATCTCCATATTTTATTAATTACATATTGAAGCGAGTGATGCTCTTTTATTGTACAAAATATATAATCGTGGACGTGTGAGCATGCGTTCACGTACAACTTTCTTTCCTGTGCATATTTATGTTATACACACATACTGTTATGTCACACCCAAATGTGTTGTCTCCGACTTACAAATGTACAACATGGAAAAAACTGTTTTGCGCGAGACAACTTTTACCTTTCTGTGTTTGTAGAAGTAGTTTCAAAATGTCTGAACATATACGGTAGAAAATTATCTATGCAACAGCGTGTTTATATTTTAGATAACATAAATACAATAAAAGTTATTTGCTTCTAAACATTTTGTTTTTTTTGTTTTTTTCATTTGCTTATAAAAAATTATGAGATAGTATTATTAAAAAAAAAACCATGTTGTTGCACAGATAAAGTTCTTCTTTACGTGTTGTGAAAATTTGGTAGTTCTACAACAAATATTGTGCGAGAAAAGTTGTGTCGCGCAAAGCAGTTTTTGCTATGTTGTATTTTGTAAGACGGAGACAACACATGCGGTTGTGACGTCCTCTTAATAGTAAATAATCATTGTACAATAATTGTACAATTTTTATTTAATATAATTATTATATTAATTCACAACAACTACTAATAATAAGCAATAACTAGGCAAAAGGCACTAGGCACTAGCTGTGTAATATTTGTGTACGTGGCATATGCATAGGCGTGCGCTGATCTGTATTTCAGGGAGTGCCTGCAATACTTTTGGGCCTTATCTTAACAAAAACGTGTAGGTATAATTAATAAATCATAATGTGTAAATAATTAAATAAACATAACTAGAATTTTTTATTTAATATTATAGTATGTTAGTGCCAATGAATATGTTTTCTCAGACGACTTCAATCATTTATGATTTATACTTTTGTAGTCAATTGTAATTGTTGTATTATCGTTGGTTTTTGCACGAAAATTTAGAACATGTTGTTTTATTTTTTCTATCGTGGAACATCACTTATTTTGGCACATGGCAATGATAGGTTTTCGACTCATGTCGAAAGCCAATCGAGTTAAAAGTTTAAAAGTCAAGTGTTATCAAACGTAGACGACTCGAGGGAAAAAACCGTCGTGTATGAAAACAATGTCCGTTTGGAAAAAATTCGTACGGATTTTAACCATACGGACGAAACCGTATATACTGTATATACCGTAATATTGGACATTAGTCATAGCCAACAAGTATTCATATTAAAGATATCAAGGAACCGAATAGATTATCGCGAAGTTTTGGATTTGTTTGCAGTGGCGCAACTTAATAATAAGAGGCCTATGTGAAAATTTCTGGACCGGGGCCCTTACCTAATAGTAAAAATGAAAAACAATCATACGTTGTTACCTTTTAATATATTTTTAGAAAATATCGTTTTATTTTATGTCATAAATTTGTGAATTGTTAATATAATTTATTGTAATTAATGCATTTAATATTATAGGAATAACAAAGTAGGAATATCGTATATGAAATTTTTAATTTAGGGGCCCCTCAAGATCGGGGGTCCCTGTGAATTGCACACCCAACACTCCCGATAATTGCGTCGCTGTTTGTGTGTAAATACGAATTCTTACTGTGATTAGATAATTTAATTTGGGATAGAGATAGATTCGTTTCAAAATGACACGGTCGTGTCACACGAATACCACTATCTTACCCGTTATACTCCTCTGCCTTGATATCGTCATACGATCGATTATCAATCGGGATGTCCGATTGATAAACAGAATCATTTTTAGAGACGGCGATCTGTAACAAAGCGTCCGCGGATTGTACGACAATCATCGCGAATGCTAACGACGCTTGTTTGCGCTTGTTCTTTGAGGCCTTTTATTTTTGCGATATTGTTTATTCTGTCCGCCATTGTTTTTATTGTACAATATTCAGTATTTCCGTAAAATAAATGATCGCGTATAATATATATTAATTACTATACTTAATTCGAGAACATGTTTCTACTTCTCAAAAAAAAAAATATTATCACAAAAACGAATAATATTACCATTATTATTTTTATTAATATTATTAAGACACTTTTATAATTATTATTAAATGAATTTAATTTTAATATTTTATAACAATTATGTGGTACTACGTGATAAATTGATTTGTAGTAAAATAAGCCATACATATTACATATTTTTACATAATTCATCATACAAAATATATTTTTACATATTTCGTCATAAAAACATATTCTTACATATTTTTTACTCATTCCATTTTTTCTTACATTTAACTCAATTTTGATTAATATAATTTTTAAATGTTGTCAACTGTTTACTTTTATGACAATACCGTGTTTTCAAAATTACGTCTACAAAATAATAACGGTTATTAAAATACATTTATAGTTGAAATGGGTTTTGTTATTGCGTTTTATGATTCAGACAAATGATTATCAATAGTATATCCACAATAATAATGTATATCTTTTTTCATTCGTCCTAAATTGCGTTCGGGGTATTGACAGCCCACAATACAATAGCTAGACTACTAGTCAAACAAGCGTACCGTGTGTTTATCGTGGTATTTACAGTACAATTGTAAGGAAAATTGAGAATGGCTGTTTAAGAAAAAAAATGCATAGTAAATCAAATAAAAATTCTGGTTTAAATTGCCTAAAAAAATTGATTAGGTATAGCTATTCATTGCGAATAAATGAGACTTTATTGCTAACTAAACTTACTCCTTTTGATTTAGAAAATATGAAATTTGCACAAATTTTATTTGTTGAACTTAAGCGTTTCTTCAGTCGGTACAATTCTGTGTTCAAACCAAACCTTAGAGCATTTTATTTTAAAAACTATACTACGTATATGGTATCTCATTGCAATTAAGAGCTATAATAAGGTTTAATTGTGCATATTGTACTTTATTTTTCGTAATTTTTTTCATAAATTTCCATATTTTCATTATTTTATAACTTATTAATATGTTAATATTGATTTAAAATGTTTAATGCATTTTTTTATTACGCACAAGTATTTATTTATTTTGGGTTTTTTAATACATATGAATCTGAGCCCTAATTATCACCTGTATTTTGTTAAAAAATATGAAAAAACTCTTTCTATATTTATGAATATTAGGCAGTAGATTTAATTTAATGTAGTATATAAGAAATGACCTGTATTTATAAATAAATATACATGGTTTATTGTAAACACATATAGTATTAATAGTTTCAAATTGCAACGTTTATTACGCGAGACTCTGAGCATACTTATAATCAAAACTTCGTAATGTGCCTCTGTTTATAATCATTTTTAAACTCAAAATGTATTAAAAAAGCTTACCTACATGTACACGAGTACACTATTTTTAAAAACAAGTATATAAACATGGAATTCTAATATTTCTGTAGAATTTTAAATTATATTTTAGAAGAATATTTTTACTTAGATTATTTTACTATTAATATGTATATACATATGTATTGCTCTGTGGCTTCGATAAAACTAATGATAAGCAATAATGATAATTTTCTTTATTGCTATTCAAGAAGAATAATTTTTTATTCTATTATTATTAAGTACATACACTAGTTATAATTCTTTTATTAATATTATGTGGGTAATAGATTTATAAAATAAATAAATTCCATTTTTATGTTAGTAATACTTAATTTGGTTAATAATTATTAGTAATTATATAATTATTATATTACATTATATTCGTTAGTAATTATTACTCTATGTTAGTTCATAAAATATGTTCAACAAAAATTATTTAGTGCATATTGTTATAAATAAATGTATATACATACATATACATATATATATATATATATATATAAAATATATAAATGTTTAAATATACATAAATTTAACTGCTTAGACAATTTTGTAAGTCTTCCGACAGACAATTTTTACCCAAAAAGTCGTGTTCAAATTTATTTATTCAATCAATGCCGTATATTTATATATATATATATATATATATATATATGTATAATAAATTAAAAGGGTCATTCGTATCAAATACGTATAATTGTACTGTTTCGTACAATATTTGTGTATAAAATAGTTATAGGATCTATTTAATACATTAATATAATTTATTTAAATTATTAACCATGTTTAATTTATCTGTACATTTTTATGATATATTAAAAATTGAATTAAAATTAAAAAAAAATTTACAAAAATATTAGTGTGAATGAATAAAGTCAGTAAGCTAAGATTATAGTGTCTAGATACTTACAAGTATTTGATATTTACCTAAATATTATTTACATGTATGCTACGGACTTACACATATAATTCATATTGTAGATAATAGAAGTTATAAGTTTAGTTTTTATTGATTTACTGTATTTATTTATGATAAAAAGACTTGTATTTGGATTAGTATTACTTATACTTACGAGTGTGTCTGTTGAGTAACTGTCAAATTATAAACTATATAACTAAGTTCATTTTTATATATATATATATATAATCCAGCAGTTGCGTTTACTTTCCCAATCAGAGTATGCTTTTATTGTTTATTTTTTATCTGGCTTATCTTAATATGTTTTTTCTAAACAAATACATTTTGTTATTTTTGTAGACAAATATTAGTTTTTGAGTGATAGCGATAATGTTCCACGTTAAACATCTATAGACTGTAAAATGTTTCAAACACGAAGATAGTTTATATTTATATTCAAATTTTAATTTAATTTAAAACCATTACTATACAATGATCATATATCAATGACAATCTTGCTTTCACCAACTTTTATCGCCATATTATTTTATGTGATTTACTAATAACCATTCGTAATATATTTTATTGAATTTCGCATTAGGATATTTCGATATTTCATTAAAAATATCGACGTATAAAAATCAAAAATACAATCAGTTGTTAATTATTTATAAGTGTTCCAAATTAAGTTTTTCTTTTTACTTTTATATAAATAAATTTAAAATTCTTGAACGTAAGTAATTTTTGTGTACAATATATATTATTGACAATTATAGATCAACTGAGGTTTTTCATAAAATTTTAAAGTCATTTTTTTGCCCAAAAAGAACACCTTGATAAATTAAAAAAATGAAAATAATTGTGTGTTCTTCTCTATGCTAGTTTTATTTTAATTAATATAAAAAATAATACATATTAACATCAAAATTATCGTTTTAGTTTTATAAATAATTTGATTGATTTAATTATTATTTTAAATAATGTAAGCGGGGCAACTATATTGTTTGTCAATATGAGAAATATTTATTTGCTCGTTAGACATTTTACTCATCGTAGTTTTTAATATAATCATAAAAACAAAGATTAAAATATTCTAGGCTTCGTAAATAAATAATAAATATCTGGTTTATGTTAATAGAAATCATATTTGATAAAAAAAATTGTTTGGAGTATATAAAAGTATAACTATTAATAAGAGTATTATATAACAGAAAAAATCATATGATTAAAATTGAAACAATACCAACCTATTTATTAATTTACATCGATTAAAATATAAATAAATATTTGAATGGTTTTTATTTTTTTTAATGAATTGTGTAGATATTTATTTTAATATACCTCAATTTAATACGTCAAAATAAATATGATATAAAAAATATTAACGTTGTAAAATGTATACTATAATTGATTGTAAAGGCACGTGAAAAGGTAAATACTTCGTGTATATATGTAAACGAATAACTTACACTTAAATAAATTAACTTTAATAATATATTTCAGTGTAATGTTAAATAAATTCACTAATTAAAATTCATAAGTGAAAAACATAGCAGATTATCAAGATTTTTATAACTTTGTTAAAATTGAATATTCAAACGCTCATAAAACTATTTTTGATTCTAGTCTTAATTTTTTATTAATCAGTTAACAATATGGAATTTTTTATTATATTTTCAGGATTTTTTGTCGAATCAAAATTATTTTTTATCAAAATATTCGAAAAAAAGTTAAGAAAATATGAAAATTTCAGTTATCTATAAATAGTTTAAAAAATCTTTTAAAAATTATAACATCTTCAATTCTGAAATTCATGTCTACGATTATAGTTTTTGAATTAAATAAAAACAGATAAAAACAGATATTCGATTTTGTCAAAAACCCGTAGGTATACCATAAATTTGCCGTTGTTTTTATAACTTATTGTCAGTTTTTGCAATTATTTAGAAATTCCCAAAATGTTCCCCGTAAAATTATCAACTTAAACACATTTATTATATTTTACTATTTATTTTGTGATAACCAAAGGAATATTTATAATGGAAATCGAATACACTGACATAATAAAAATAACACATGGTATACCCAATACAATCCTTGTTTCATATAAAATCTAACATTTTCATCTCTTAAAAATGTTTATAGTTTTAAAATTATATTGTAGAAGGCTATGAAGTTAAAAAAAATATATAATTAAACCATCACCAATAAAAATTAATCGTACATATTATTTTGACCTCAAAAATGTAAATGTTGTGTTCATTGACTTTTAAAAGTCTTATCAATGTTTGCTCTCACTGTTTATCTCTTTTGGCCAATTTAAGTATTACAACATTTGCCCTATTAATATGAATTGTTTTTTTTAAGTATTTTTTATTTTATTATCTGAACAACATTTAAAACATAACTCGCATCACTGTTAACCAATAATAATTAATCGTATATGTTACATATATCATTAAGTAAATCATTTCATATTTTTGTAGCTATTATATTATTATATATTACTGAAGTACAATTCAATGTTGTTTTTCAAAGAGAAATATGAGTATATATCATTAATTAGGCAAAATAAAATGAAGGCAATATCTAACGTATTTTATTACAGGTATTTTATTTTGTGTTATCCACTCTACGTTTTGTTCATCGTAGTTTTGTATTTTGTAATTATTCAGATCAAAATTACAAAACTAATAATCATATTCAAATGTATATGGGCTTGTGGGTACGGAGAAATAGAACATATATTTTTCAACTTCAATGTAACTACGTTGTGTATTATTTTTGTTTTCTGGAAAACAATATGTATCCCGCGTGTTATCTTATCGGGGCACCCACACACTTTAATTACTACATTTTACAGCGCGACATACTGACATTTATATCTAATCAATTCGGGTAATGTTTCTATAGTATTAAGTGTGTCATTTAAAAACGAATTTAAATGAATAGTACAATCGTTGACGACGAATTCCTAGTATTGTGAGTGAAATTTATCATTATTAATCATGATTATACTAATACTTCGATATTTGAAAACGTATCCTTTGTCGTCTACTCTTAATACATTTTATACATGAATTTTTTTCACCGACTCTGTCCAGTTAATATTATAATAAATATAATATTATATGACAATTATTGTCGAATGATATATAAGTAAAGAAATATACTCATAATGATACAATATAATTTTATAGATCATAAATCTATGATTTTTTATGCATTATTTAAATAACTTATCATTTTATCATGTTATACAAATGTTTAAATATATTTCAATAATCGTTTTCTATTTATTCTGAGTATATAATATACATCGTGCCTATATGTACACAAATATGATGTGTCATATTGTTGGTGGCTATTTGTATTATTTTTCTTTTTTTGAATATTTATTTAAATTCGTGTTTATAATAAAGTAATATCAATTATATCTAAGAAATAAATTAACAATAACGATGATAGAGCGAACACGGACAAATCGCCGGCGCCGTTTCGCCGTCGCCACTTCGCCGTCGCCGCTTCGACCACTTCGGCCACTTCGCCGTTAAACAAAATTTTGAGCATTTTACTTATTATTATTTATTATACACATTTGCTAATATTCAATAATAATAAAAATATTTATTTTTCGTCAATAATATTTAATAATACCTAATACACTTTTATCGAAGTCTAAATAGTTTATTATATTCCGATATCTGAAGGCTTAGATGTGCTGCAGAGTTTGTGTATGAGTTTGTGTATGTGTTTTGTGTATGAGGTTCAGCTAAAATGTCCACCAAAAAAATAAAAAAAATATTTAGACGTCGATAAAAGATTAATTAAAAATGTGGTTAAGTATAATAACCTTAGTTTAATATAATTTTTGCGAGGAATTTCTCAGAATATATCTTTGAAATAATCTTTTTACTATAATTAAATATTGACATTATTATTAGATAATGTTATATGTAAACACTTATAATGATTAAAATATATCAATACAATTAATTACTATTATAAAATATTTACAATTGTATGCTTTGGTATGAGTTAATTTTTTTTTAACGGCGAAGTGGCCTCACGTCGAAACGGTGACGGCGAAATGGTTTTACGGCGAAGTGGCCACGGCGAAACGGCGACGGCGACTTGTCCTAGATCGATGATGGAGCGATAATAATAGTTATTTACTACTAACCTTGATGTTAAAAATTTTACTTAAAAAGGTTTTACTAAAGCATACCACTGTTAATCAAATTTTATAGTACAAACTAAAATTTAACGATTAGATAATTTTAGAAAATAAAAATAATAGTTTTTGCATTTATTTTAGCATTCTTAGCGAAAAAGTGGATACAGATATAAAAAAATATAAAAATAAAATTGTTATCGTTTCATTAAAAGTCAAATGCAAAATAACATTAAAACACAGAAATTAATAGTAACCGATACCAGGGCTTGCATTTGAAAAAAAAAATTTTGTTTTACGTTATTTACAATTAAAATGTTATACAAATTTTGAGTTTATCGTTGTTCAAAATTTAAACGTTATTCAAATTTTGTGTTTATCGTTATTCAGAATTAAAACGTTATTCAACTTTTGCGTTTATCGTTAATCAACGTTTGCGTTTATTGTTACTTATCATAGTATAATTCATACCATTTAAATTATACCTATTACCATATTACCATTTTTAAATAGTACATATTACATTCAAAAATAACAATATAAATACCTATGTCTAATATCAATATATATTCATGAATACACTTAAAAACAAAATAAATTATACATTTCATATGTATATTGATTGTTTCCTCTAATAATTAATATGTCTTCTAATATATCACTTGAAATTGAACTTCTCAAATCTGACAATTTAAATGTTGTATTTATTTTATTTAACTCTTGGATTAAATAAAAATAGATCACGTAGGCTAAATATTTCCACGAAACCAGTATCATAATTTATAACTATTGTTAAATAATTGAAAATAAATTATTTCGTTTAATGGAATACAATATATATCGTTTTACGTTATGTTTTGTTTAATGATATATCATATATTTTGTTAAACGTTTCGTTTTGTTTTGTGTTATTTGTTTATTTATGTTTATCGTTTTCCGTTAAATTACGTTTACAAATTTCAATCGTTTTTTGTCAAATATAACGTTATTATAATGTTTGCAAGCCCTGGCCGATACACAATATGTAACCGAGTGAGATACAGTGATATTGAATATTCTCTATCCAATATACAAAAATATTTCAATCAATTCATAGGATTATAGTCGCAAACAAATGGTTCTCAATCCCAATATTTAAAATACCTACACCGCTATGTCTTTTTTTAAACACATAATATTTACAAATTTCCTACAGACAATTATCCAAACGTTGCTTGGGTTTACATGAAAAACGATTATAAAAAATGTTATTAATTATTTCTAATTAATATTCTAATCTAATATTAATTATTAATATTTCTATAATCCCAATAATAACCAACACAAATTTCACGTCTTCCAGTATACTGTTTAGCTGGTTACTCACTATACGTTATACGTTTTAGACGCTAGTGGACGCATTTTAACGCCGAAAAATAAAACCGTACGTTATGCATATTGGCGTACACACCGTCGCAGTACCGTACGCGTTCGGCACCGGTCGACGTTTCTGGAGGCGCGTGTTTAATTTTCGGGGTTTATGTAACGCGTACGCTAGCGTCTGTGACGTGTTGTGTGTAAGCTTTTTGGTTTTAAAATAAATGATTTCACAGAGTATTTTTTCTCCTGAAATTGTATGTTATATATAAACACGGCGGCGTCGAAACCCCTTATGTGTATTGTTAATAAAATAGCTTATAAATAGGTTTCTAGCTCTAGGAATACTTATTTTGGCAGTCCATATGAATATCCTTTTACATATGCTATCTTATGTTATTTTTGGTTAGTGGTACCTTGTATAAAAAATATTTAACAGTAGTATTATTTTAGAGTTCGGCATCCTTCTATATATATATTATAATATAATATACATGTTGCGTAATTTTTTTTTCGTTTGTGTCGCAGCAACTTAATCATAGCTTAATGAAAACACGTGTATTTCGAACGCCATATTGCCCATAACCATAAAAATTATACTTACCCGGCGGTTGATATAACTGCAGTAGAATGTTTAGACAATATTTTAGAGCACCATCAATTATAAGTATTTAAAATGATTGTTTTCTACACAATCTTAAATGAAACAGAATTCCGCGCATGTACAAGACTGTGTAACTATAGAAAAACTAATCGGCTGTTGCGATTGCAATAAATAAATCGTGTACTCGCACCGATTTTATATTTCCGAATTGGAGTTTGACTTCGTATGGAATATTACGTTATATATTATAAATATTTCTTATAATGTCATTAAAATACGATCTTAGTCAAAAAGGTGAAAACTGATTAGCTCACGACAATCGTGTTCATCGAAAAGAACCGTGTACTTACCCGAAATAACAAAAGCAGGGGCGTATTTAACGGGAGGGCATGGGGCCCGTGTTCCCTCTCATTAACAGTATTTTATACCATTTTTATTATTGAGATTAATAACCTCTTTAGATTTTCTCATTTTTCACGCACGGGCACACGGTGGTATACCATGATATCATTGATATTTAATACCACTAATTAATAATATTTTTGTTATATCCCCCCCCCCTCGCTCAATTGACACTTAAATCTTCTTATGTGTGTCTTTGGTACTATTTATTGGTACCCTCCTTCCATAAACATTTCCTGAGAACACCGTTGTGTTTATTTATTTTTTAAGGGTATTTGTATGATTAAGTATTAAGTGTATTTTTGTGCTCCTCTCCTCATCCATTACTTATTTCTAAATACGTCTTTAAACAAAGCCACATTTAATGAACGCTGTTATTCATAAATAACACGTTTTGGTTTTTTATAAAATGTATAATTAGTTAATAATAAATAAGTTATTATTTTACTTATGTAGTATAATTTAGTATTTGTATTATTTCGTTTATGATAATATTCTTACATTAACCAAGCTCACACGAATACAATTGTTACGACCAAATTACGTTGCCCTACAACGTGCGCTTATTTTACCACGACCAAATAACATAGTGATAACATAATGATAAACATTTAAATTAAAATACCTACCACATACATATCTAGGTTCTAAATAAATGAATAAAATAGTATCCACTGGTGACAGCAGCTCTAATTCTCCATCGTTGACTATATCAACTATATTATTAATCCAACTAAAAAAAATAATTTAACGAGGATCACTTCTTCCTCTATAAATCTTAGAATTCAATCCATCAAATCCTTGTATTGATTAACATCATCTTGGGTAATATTTGTATAATGTACAATTGTATAACGTATATTTATTTTATGTAAAATGCGATCTCTATCTCTGTGTCAAGTATAAATATGAATTGTATATAAAGAATAAAATCATTATCATGATATGACTTCGATCATAAAATATAATATAACATTTTTCTTATGATTACTTATGGGTAGTATTAATTTTGTAATGTCGATTATTTTTACAATACCGTTATGAGGACGTCACACCCGCATGTGTTGTCTCCGTTTAAACAAATGTACAACATAGCAAAAACTGTTTTGTGTGGCACAACTTTGCTCGCACAATATTTGTTGTAAAACTACTAAATTTACACAACACGTAAAAAAGAACTCTATCTGTGCAACAGCATGTTTTTTTTTTTATAACACTATCCAAAAATTTTTTATAAGCAAATGAAAGAAACAACAAACAAAATTTTTAGAAGCAAATAACTTTTATTGTATTTATGTTACCTAAAAGATAGACACGCTGTTGCATAGTTAATTTTCTACCCTATAAGTTCAGAAATTTTAGAGCCACTTCTACAAACACAGAAAGATAAATGTTATTCCGCGCAAAATAGTTTTTGCTATATAGTACATTTATAAAGGTCCACTCAACCGAAGCGGTAACGGTGGCGGTAACATCAGCGGTATTTAAATAAAAATATCGCTCTCAATTTTGCGGTATCATTTTCACCGCGGTATTAATTTCGCCATAGTGCTCGTATTAAAACGTATGGACATCAAATTTTGCTACCGCTACCGCCACCGATGCCGCTACTGCTACCGCTTTGATTTGAGCGGACCTTAAGTCGGAGACACACATGCGGGTATGACATCTTCTTATGTTTTACTGACCAATAGTCACGAAAAGATTCCTTTTTTGTTTTCATTTTTTTCACGTTTATCATCAAACTTGCATATTTTTCTTTTGTTTAAATCACACTATTTGATTTTAATGAACTATTTTTATTCCTAATACCCCAAATTCTTTTTGCATTTAAATCTAATTCTTTATAGTTCATGGTTATTGTTAATATTGTATATTTCCTCGAAAAGATAATGGGTCTTAATGAACACTAAATGGGTTCGTATGGAGATCAGTAGATTGTGAACTATATTAATATTTAAAATATTATCATTATCGATTCCGCCGGCTATCAATTTTGTCGGAAATTCGTTTATATTAATAAACCATAATTTTAATAATCATAATAATCTAATAATTTAATCATAATAACCATATTTTTTTTTTTAAGTTTAAAGAAAAACATTTTAAAAAATTATTCAAACATTTTTGTAAGTACATAGTATAACGCCAAAAAAGCAAAAAACATAGAGTACAAATAAAATAAATAATAATTAAAATGTAATAATAATATTGATTGATTTATTTTTCAGAATAGTGCATAGATGCCAGTCTTATATATTTAAATCTATCAATTTTTTGATTTAAATAGTCTTCAAAAATTGTTTCTATATATATATTATTTTTTTCATAATTTTTATTTTTACTTATTTTAGTAATATCGAGCCCTGTTATTATTATACATGTATCAGTTTGAATTTTTAAATTTAATACATGCGAAAACAAAAATATATTAGGATGTGCTTTATTGAATTGGGTATTAAGTTTCGAATGAAACGATTCGCAACTGTTAGTTGTTCATTCGGAAGAAATTGAAGAAGATGCCCACATTTTCGGATTAAATTTTGATGTTTCTTCAATATAATTATCACATATATAATCGCAGATTTTTTTTAACCTTGCATCATCAGGAACGACTTACATAAAATCTTCAATAAAGCTTCAATAAACCGACACGATAATATACGTATATTATAGAATATGTTAGGAGATTAAGATTAAGAAGTTATATGTTCATGTGTAATGTGTAATGTTCTAAGACTACGAGTGTTGTTACGAGTGAATTGAAAATTAATTGTATATTAATTTAAGCCTTTTATATTTTGTTTTTATTAAAATAAATAATTTACAAATATTAACCGACGGGAACAATAAATAAAAAAGTTCGGCGGAGTCGATAGCCGGCGGAACCAACAAATAAAAAAGTTCAGAAAAAACTAGTTATATCATACAACAACTAATGAAACACACGCAACCACACGAAAAAAATCTTATAAGAATACTGGATTTAACTTTATTTTAAGTTCACATTATCGACATTCAATTGTATATTCGTATTATGCATATTTATTTTGTTAGAGACCGAGTAGTTTTTGTATTTATTAAAAAAAATTTGCTTAAAAAAAAACCTTAATGTTAAATATTTGGATGATTAAATATCTATTATTTTAAATTATCAAATTTTTATAACATCAAATGATACCTAGTTTAATTGGTATTTTATAAAAAAAAATAAATAGTTTAAATAACTACAGAAATAATATGCATAATAGTAAAATAATAACTCAAGTAATACACTATTTAGTGTTTTATTTCACAATTTACACTTCACATGTATTGCTCTATTATTATTAAACAATATACAAACATTATTACGAGTATTTACTCATTATAGATAAAAAGAATGTGACATAAATTCAAATTCGAATTTTTAATCATGTGAAATGTATGCACACATTTAAGGAAGTCGAAGCATGTAGTATTTTTCATGCATTTAGATTAAAAAGCAAAACTAAACTTAACATTCTTTTCGTAGTCAGATTTTAATTTAAACTAAATGTATGGATTTCTTAACTTCTCCTTTAGGACAACTAGGAAACAGATTTTTTATTTTTCTCTCCAAAAAGTCATAAAAAACATTTGATTATTCTATTTTTTAATAATAGCTACGGTATTATTTGTCTTTCTTTTAGAAAAATTGAATTATAAATAGATAAAGTACTTCCTAATTGTCCTAGTCAAGGTGTTAAGAAATAAAATTTTTTTTCGAAATTAAAATCAGAATTCGGAAAATCATGTAAATTTAATTTTCCTTTTGGAAATTTTTGTAGTCTTGCAAAGAACAAAATTATATCTTACGTATCTATAGTGATTTGTGCATGCATGAGAAGTAATGTGTTCTCGGAATTAACGACTATTCTATACAATACTCCCGAATACAGATAACACAATTGACTTTTTTCTTCTAATCGATGATAAAACTATTAAATCAATCATAGATAATAATAATTCCTACTTCGAATGTATGATTAAAAACAAAATTAAAGTCAACCATGTAAAAAATATTATAGGATTTGTTAATAAGTCGTATATCATTTATCAATAAGAAAATCACATCAAAAAGTCCTGGTCAGTACATAAAACGATTAATAGAAAAGTGTAAGTTATGTTATACAGTGGTGTAGGTTGGATTTTGGTTCGGGATTAGCGGGTGGAGACAACATTTATAAGAATTAAATTGAACGGTAATATAGACCTATTTTAGATTCTGAACGGAGTGATGGAATCTATTGGTTTTACAATGATGTGTGTTTTTTTTTTATTTTTTTTTTTTGTGTCTGACGACACCTTTTTTGGCAGAAAAAAATGCTTCGATTTGCTTATGTAGCAACTTTTCTGAAAGGAATGTGAATGTAGATGGTACTTTGGCTAGTCTAAAATCCAACTTTTCAATAATTTTTAAAAAATCGAAAAAAACGATAAAAAAATTACGAAAAAACGGGAAATTTTGAGCAAAATCACGTTTTTAGAAATTACATTTTTTTAAAATGCTCTAACTCAAAAACAAAAATCGCAACAACTTGAAATTTTCACCAAATTTTTATATTGATGTTTACTATACGTGGTTAAGTTATCAAAGTATTTCGACATATTTTGACTTATTTACAGACAATTTAAATTTCGATTTTTCTAAATTTTTCGTTTCAAAATAAAATATACTTATTACAATATTTATAAATAACATTGTATTTATTCTAGACAAACATATCATCTCCGTTCAGAATCGTTTTTTGTGTACAATGATACCTATCATTTAATTCAAATTTAACAAATCCATTATAATGACCTATCCTATGAAGAGTCGCACTTCACCCCCAAGTATACAGCAGAGCGAGAGCCTATCGGTTCTCTTTTATTTTATATAATTTTTATTTTTCCGTACATTTTTAATGACTACTTAGTTCTCTATATCATGCAAGTAACATATTACGGATACGTATTCAGTAGGAAAATGTTTCAAAAAATTATAATAAAATATCTAATATATTTATATATAAATATATATTTATGTCTAATAAGCAGAGCCGATGAGAGGGTGGGGTAGTGAGAGCTAGAACGCCCGGGGTCCGTATATCCGAAAAGGCCTGTCGTCTCAGCTTATTATTCAAAACTATTTTATAATCTCATTCGCCGTAGCATAAGATACAAATTTTAATATTTTCTTTGTACTGAATATGCACAAGTAGTATGTATAGCTTAACAAGACAAGTGTAAAGGGGCCTGAAACTGATCAGCCCCGGGGTCTTCAAAGCTTTCGTTGGCTCTGCGAATCAGTCTCGTAATTATAGGGGGGGGGGGATAAAAAGTGATAAAGGGTATGGGGATAAGTTGAAGAAACTGATCAAGTAGTTCAAGGAGACCGTTTAACAAAATGTTATTACTCTAGCAAAGTGGTAAGAAAAGATAAACTGTAACAGTTAAACTGTTTTCCGAAATTATTAATACTTTTATATATTTATGCATTTCTAATTTCTATTACTCATTATGACATATCCATGTCAATCTTTAAGTACATAGTTGTTAGTAAACAGAGAATATTGTGATTTATGAAATTTAATGACCAAAAAGGGGTGTGGGGGCATAGCCCTAACTATAACGATAAAATAATATATTCCACCCCAGAACCCATTCTAAAATACACCACTGCGACGATTACTTTTTTTTTGGTTCACGCTTTGTAATTTCATAAAAAACACTATTTATACTACAATTAAGAATACGTAGAATTATAGTAATAATAAAAATATGCAAAATAATAATAATAATAACAAAGAAATAGGTAAAATAATAATAATAATACGTAAAGTAATAGTAATAATAAAAATACGTAAAATGATAATAATAATACGTAATGTACAGTGAAACCTCTATTAATGGACACCTCTCAATAGTGGACCCTTCCCAATAGTGGACACTTCTAAATTCGCCGGCAAAAATGTATGCGCATATAAATGTATGCGTAATAGGTTTTCTCAATAGTGGACAACTCTCTATAGTGGACAGTTTTTAATTCCCCGTGGCTGTCCACTATATAGAGGTTTCACTGTAATAGTAATAATAATAACACGTAAAGTAATAGTAATAATAAAAATATGTAAAGTAATAGTAATAATAAAAATACGTAAAATGATAATAATAATACGTAAAGTAATAGTAATATTAATAGAGATGTTAAAATACCGTATTTTATTTTGTTGTTGTATAATACCATATTATACCGGTATTATATCAGTATTATACCGTATAGAACCTTGCAGTACCTCAAATTATTGGAAATTTAACAGAGGTTATAAACCTATTATTAATTATGAAATATGAATCATTTTAAAAAAGGAATAATTTAAAAAATGACTAGAAGGTCAGAAAACATTTAAAAAAACACATAATACAAGAATTAATTTAATAATTTGAATTTAATTCGATAAGGATATTATTAGAATGAGTACTTTTCCTACTCAATGGGGGAAACATGTTACGATAATAATAAATAATAATTTTATATCTAAGTATCTTTAATTGTAGTAATAACTAAATTAACTTAACTTAAAGCCTTAATTTTTTTTTATTATACCATCTGTATAAAATAATTTTATACTATGTGTATAATACCTTGTATAATACAGTTTTATACCACTGTATAGTACAAACTCACATCTGTAAATATTAATAACACGTAAAGTAATAGTAATAATAAAAATATGTAAAGTAATAGTAATAATAAAAATACGTAAAATTATAATAATAATACGTAAAGTAGTAGTAATAATAATAACACGTAAAGTAATAGTAATAATTAAAATACGTAAAGTAATAGTAATAATAATAACACGTAAAGTAATAGTAATAATAAAAATACGGTAAAGTAATAGTAATAATAATAACACGTAAAGTAATAGTAATAATAAAAATACGTAAAGTAATAGTAATAATAAAAAATACGACGCGATGACGGTCCGCCGGGTGTTGCTCCCTACCGGTAGCGGCGGTTCTCGTTCGTAAGCGATGAGTGTCTACGGCGCGCTACCGCTGTGGCTCGATACGGGCGTGCACGCTATTCGCGCTACGAATTCACGGGCCGCCGCCGCCTGTTTGCTTCAACGTTTTTTACGTGACTCCGAAGGTTACGGTATTTTTTAGTACACACTTACGAATTCCTTGATGAATACTTGACTGTATGTACATCGACGTAAATTGATATAATATCCATGGGGGGCTATAGATACACTAGAAAAATGTATTCCAAAATATGTTTAATAAAGGTACGTTTTCCAAGGCGCGACATGTCGCCGCGACCGACGACCGTGACTTATCGTCGTGACGTATTTTTTCTGATGTGTTTTACTAGACGCGACATGTCGCAGTGATTTTGGTAGTAAAACTAATTTTGACGCCATACTGTCGAACGACATGTCGCGTAGTTACTGCTTCCGGAGCAGGTAGTGTCGTCGGTCGCGGCGACCCAAAGTTCTGTCGCCGCGACCTGTAGCGACCTGTCGCGTCTTGCAAAACAGTTGATACTATTTTCGTATACACAGATATTGACGACATGTCGCGGCGACAGGTCGCGGCGACATGTCGCGCCTTGGAAAACGTACCTTAAGGGAGAGACAATATTTTCTAGAAAAAACAATTTTAAATTTGACTTGTTCGAACAAAATTAAGTTATTAGATTAAAATTACATGTTTGTATTTTTCTGCATTCGTATGATAAATGTTATAAAATTACAATAATATTTTAAACCATAATTTCAAATAAAATGTTTTAAATAAACATCTTGGGGAGGGGTGGAGAGCTATGATAGTTTCACTGTGGACTGTAGTCCCCATGGCCCCATGCACACTACGCCTATGTGTATGCACCACAACTAAGTTTACGCATAACAAGAGTAGTAATAAAAATAGGTTATATAATAAAAAAAAAACCAAAAATAATAATAATAATAAAAATCGGTAAAATAATGGTAATAATAAAAATACATATAGTAATAGTAATAATAATATTACGTAGAGTAATAGTAATAATACAAATACGTAAAGTAATAGTAATAATAAAAATACGTACGACGCGATAACGGTTGATCGCGTGCTGCTCCCTACCGGTGGCCGCGGTTCTCGTCTGTAAGCAATGCGTATCTGCTGAGCCACCGCTACGATTCGCTGCGGGCGTGCACGCTGTTCTCGTTACAAATTCACGGGCCACCGCTGCATGACAATCTCACCCGTTGCCGCCGTCGCCTCTTTGTTTCAACGTTTTTTCACGTGACTCCGACGAATCAGCAGGGCCGAGGAGAGGTTGGGGCAATAAGGGCTAGAGCCCTGGGACCCGTACCTCCGTAAAGGCTCGTTGTCTCAGCTTTTTATTCAAAATTATTTTTTAATCTCATTCGTCGTAGCACAAGATGCACATTTTAATATTTTTATCGTACTAAAGTATGTACAAGTAGTATGTATATATTGGCCAGACAAGTGTATAAGGGCCTGGAACTGATCAGCTCGGATCCATCAAAAGCTCTCGTCGGCTTTGCTGATGAGTGATCATTTTTGTATTTACTATTCCTATGTATATAACAGAGTTTAATGATATTTGACAGATGGTAACCAACCACGCCGATCGTGTATTTATTATCGTTGAACTGATTTTGCTAATCGGTTTCGATGTGGGATATAATAATTCACGGGATATTCACACCAATGTTCATTTATTTCTCACACATAAACACGGCCAAAAAAACTAAGGTACATAAAATGCCTATCCAAATACTCCTTAAAATCTATTGTGCTCCGACCCCTTTAAGATATTTTCATTAAAAATATTTCGCGATTCTTTATTGTAAAAAAAATACTAAACAAAAATAAAAGTAAATAAAATAATTTTAATATTTTGAAAAGGTTAGTATAACATTAGAATTTAAACGAACGGATGATTTCGTTAAATTTTGGTCACCACAGTATTATTACCGCCATCTAGTGGCATTTATACGTATGAATATACGTATTTATACGAATGATGTAGAAACCGCTATTTTTGTGTTCACCACCTTAAAAGTTATAACGAAAAAAAAAAACGCATACAGCGAAAATGGTGGGTTCGTCATTTAAGCAGTGAAGACTATTAACTGGTGCATTTCATAATTTATATAATTGTTTAAGAGCCGATAACTCGAAGTTTTTTAATTATTTTCGTATGTCGCAAAGCTCATTTGATGAACTTTACAATAAAACAAAATCAAAATAACCTGATAAACGCTGCTGACGGACGTCGAAGAACGGACGTCACGAGTGTGACCAGTGATATTAAAAATTATATTATACAACAACGGACGTTATAACATTCATCGTAACGTCCGTTTTTCCAACGCTCGTGTGACCCTAGCCTTACACACTCAGCATAGACATATTTATTCAATATTTGATAACTATATTTTATAATGTTAAATTTAAGTGACAACCAGTTTTGTAACATTTTTCCATTTTAATATCTCGAACAAGATAATCAACAATATCTCTCTTGACTCGAGGAAGCATTTAGTGAAAGATTACTTTAACGATCTTGTGTCATAGACCAGGAGTGGCCAGCAGGTCGATCACGACTCCCGTTCAATTTTTTCGAATTCTTCCAGAAAACAGTTAAAACATTTATTTATTTTCTGTTCATTTTTATATCTTTGCTCAACCTACAAATATAAAAATTAAAATAATAACAATTAATAAAAATACAATTGGTAATCATATATAAAATAAATAACTATGAAAAACGAAATTATATATTGAGATCGAATAGTTATGTAGGTATGTTGTACAAATTCTAATGTATATTCCGTATCAAATAACGGTATTTATCGCTTTGAATAAATTGGTAAAATATGTGTTATGTAAATTTAGAAAATTAAAGTTACGAGTATTAATACTTATTGATATTAAGAATATCAATTTAACAGAATAAATAAAGGAAGTAACATGTATGTAAATTAAATTATATTTTTGATCAGTTACAACAATTTATTTTTTGGTCGATCGTGATGACCTAGAAAAACTCAGAAGTCGATCATATATGATTCATATATCTTATAAGCCTTTAAAAATTGGCCATCCCTGTCATAGATGTTTTCGTCCAATTTTTGATGTGATGCATGGCCGAGTAAGACCGTTCACATTACGCGGAACTGATAGTCAATATCAAAGTTACTTTAAGTAAAGAATCAATATTACGTGGATATTTACATTTTGAAATAACTTTATATGTATTTAGATATATACATTCTATTATACCGATTTAAAAAAACGGAGAAATGTCAAAAATGCATATCAATGACCTGTGCATGCGAGTGCTTGTGTGAGACTCTTCTTGGAATCGTAGACGATTCATCAACATGATCATTAACTTAATGATCGATAAAGAATGGATGTAGTAATGTTCTTGGAAATAATGGTATTAGGCCGGGTGTACATTGAAACGCAGATGACGCAGCGCAGCATAGTTTTCTGTAATTTATTAGTTGAAATGTACTATCGCATATTGGTAGTCAGGCAGTGGCGGCGGGGATGTAGAATTATTTGAAGCAACTGCTGGTGTAAAATTGTATGATCTCATTATAAATATTAAGACGAATATTATAATTGATGTAATAAAATATAATATGCTAGTATGCTATCAAGTCACTGTGCCGGTCAGCGTGTGTTCTCGACGTTTTCGTAGTAATTTTAGTTATATTTTATGTAATCAAACAATAATAATTATAATAAGAACTAAGGGGGGTGGTGGTCAAAATATTAAAAATATACAATATGCTTCAAAAATTAAAAAAGTTCGCGCCGCCCACTGTTGGCAGGTCAGGGGTAGAGCAAAACTTTGCCTGTGTCGACCTGCAACACGTACTGTCCGCGACACAGTTTACAGCCGAACTCAGTCATTTCGCCGCCGGACCATTTATCGTGATCGCTTCTCCACTATCCTATTTTTTTTTTTCGTATAACATCAACAAAATAATTTTGGTTGGCAAAAAATTTTGATACAATGTTTTTCATAAATTGCTTTTACCCATGTGAAAAAATGTCAAACATCCTCAGTCACAATTTTTAAAAATAAGCGTTTGGATTTGAAATGTTGATAAAAATCACGAAATCTGCCTAGTTTTAGCGGTTTAAAAGTTGATAAACATTCCAATATGTAAAATAAATACTTTAAAATGTAATATAATATACTAGCGAAGTTGCTCTTTCCAGCGAACCAAAAAAGTTTACCGGAACAGCGGAAAAAAATGTTATTAAAAGCGTTAGAAAATTATATTTTGAAGAAATCTAGTGTTACCGCGATAAAATCCAAAAGCGTTAAAAATTTACAACTACAGTAAGATAGCATTTGCATGAAAAACGATTCTGATACAATTATATAATATAAAAATAACGTTAAATTGTATCACAATCGTTATTATATTATGTAATAATAATAATTAATTAATAATTATTTTCTAATTATTGGAAATGTTCATAATATTAAAATAAGTATGTATTAAAAATACTACGAATGCTGCGTTCTAATTTTAGCATGTAGACCGTGTAGTTGAAAATGTTTAATTGTTTCAATTCGGATCCATACAACATATTGAATAAGTGGATACATTTTGAAATCAACAAATATTCCAACAAGAATAATTAGTTATAATAACCCCTACATTGATTATGATTTATTGATTATGGTTATAATTATTTAAGTATTCGTCAGAATTCGTTAAAATTTCAGAAGATATTGTACTTCATAATTATAGAATAAATTAAGCCATTGCAACTCAATTGAGATTAACTAAAAAGGGTTAAGCATTAACTAATTTAAAATAATTTAAAACGTCTTGCAGATATTAACTATATTATATTTGTGATACAAAAATTTGAGAAAACTTTTGTTACATTTTTATTAGGAAAAAAATGATCAATTAAAAAAATATACAATGAGTGGGATAAAATATTAGATGCAGTAAAAAATATGCATACGCCTAACATTAATTGATTTAATAATTTATAATCATCAGTTACCGACACTTTATATTGTTGTACATTTGTTATTGGTTATTGTAATCGACACTACATAGTATTCTTTATATCCAATTACCCACATTTCCTGTTATAGAGGGGATAGTTCATTTATGAATATATTTAAACATGGTTACAGTTTACTACGAAAGCGCTTAAAATAAATAGTAATGCTTTCTTCGTGTTTTCTATTCAAGTCGGGTTCCCACGACTCGTGCATATGACGAACGTACCTACATGAATACTGAATAATCGTCAATTTACACAAATAGCAAGTTAGAAAATTTCAACCAGTCATAAATGTTATTATTTGCTTGTAGTTTATTGCGATTAACACGTAACAGTGATTTCTTTGATAGTAACTATTTTAAATAAAATAATACTGTTTTGATATATTTTGATAACAAATCCAAACGGAGTATAATTGTCACGTCGTGGGAATAGAACGACGACCATTTATTTTGATAATTAAATTATTTTCTTTGACTTAACTTTACCGACAATTCGCTGGGAGTTGGCGAATAACGAGTAGCAAATGTACTGATTATCGAATAATCGTACGTGTATTTCATTCCCACACACTGCGAGCGTCTGCGAGTAAGGAGTATGAGTCGTGGGACCTCGACTTAAAGACCAAATCGTTTTTAATAATTAATTTAGAATACATTTTTTTAAGTATTTCATGTTGAATACAATATTTCGAAGTTATAAAATGTTGTTTACATCCAAAATTCTGTACAATGTTATACTTTTAGATCATGATATTCAGATTTAAGGGGATCGGTGGCGAACAGTTATTTTAGCCAAAACATCCAGTTTTTATTCCATCATACTGATCGATGTAGTAATGCGATAATACTTTTTAAAACTGATTTGAATTTTTATTATGTCTACTTGAGATCGGTCAGTCTATTTTCCCCAATGTCACCCACCTTACAACTAAAAATTTAGTTCGAATATTTTGAAATTTCGGCATTTTCAAACGTTAATTATTCGGAAAATAAATTAGAAATCTTAAAATGTGAGCTGACCGATCTCAAGTAGACATTATAACAAATTCAAATTAGTTTTCAAAAATGTTATCGCATTATTGGATCGATCGGTAGGATGGACCAAAAATACATAGATTTAATAAAAAACCACACGTTCTGGATTATAAAATATAAAATTTCATAGGAGACTTATTCATTACAGGTACGAACTAACATTTCCAATTTAAATATAAATGTAAACATCTGTGTTATAAGAATTTATTTTAAATCAATAAAACAGTATTCATATTAACGATAATAAACAAATTATATAAAATCATGTAGTTATAAACATATCTCCAAATGTTTATAAATTAGGGTAAATTGTCTCACTAAACAGTTAAAATCAGTTTGAAAAGAACGCTTCACCCAAATATGTCGTCTCCGTTTTATAAACGTTCAACGTAGCAAGTCTGTATTTAATAGAACCAATTTTATATTGTTTGCTTAAAAATTAATGTCGATCCAACCAATCACTAAACTTAGAGGACCGAGTATTATCTGTATTAGTGTATCAGTATTTTTACGACGTTTTAGTTTTAAACGAGTTATGAGTATATAAAACATTAAAATTTAAAAAACCAAAAGCTCCCTTAAAAATTAAAATATCACAAATAACCGACGTACAAACTCATATCATCTTATTTCAATTTGATATCGAACTTGTAATATCAAATAATTCAGGAAAAACTTTTTTTTTACTAACCACTTTAAAAAAATCGTTTATAGTTCGTTTAGGCATATTGAATTAATAGTAATAATATTTTATGAATAAAAACAATAAAAGATAATAATATTGCAGCACGCGACCAAATAGACAAAAATTGTGAATCAATGACAATACAGATTACCACTGGTAAATGTTTAGCCACTAGATGTCCACATTACAGACAAACAGACCGATCAACACTGATCAGAATTTAATTGACGATTTTAATGCTAAATTATTGGCATATTACACCATCATACTCAGTGTTGGGAAATATCTAGATAAATGTATCTAGATAAATTATCTAGATAAAAATTATTTATATATTACCTTATCTAGATAAATTTATACTCAGTTATCTTTATCTTCATCTAGATAAAAATCTTGTTATCTATGAGTACCAATCTAGATAATTTATTTAAATAGAATAAAAATAAAATTTTAAAATTGAAAATGTTTTTATATTTTCATTTTTACATTTTTCTGTACATCATATACCTATTACACAGATAATAACTGACAAGACGACAATCTTCTTATGAAGTTTATTTAAAAAAAATATATTTTATGTTTATTTTCAAAATGTTTGAAATTTGTTAAAAAAAAGACAGAAATATATTGTTATTTTATTTTTTAAATCTTAAGATTTTTTTATTATTAAGTTAGAGAATGATTGTTTGATTGTTTGATTGATGCATTGTTTGTTCATCGTTCATTTTCATAAGATTCTTATTTACACTCATATCGTTTGCAACTTGTTGTACTTTTAAAATTTAAAATGTAGTATACTTAATTTAATGAAAAAATCTATAATTATTTACCTCTATATAATATATTATGCAACAATTAATATGCATATTATTGCATATATTGTACACAATATACACCACATTTGAGCTTTAACGACTGAAATATCAAACATGGTTTGATATTGTACGAGCCAGTCGTGAAAGGTTCGTGAATGATAATTCCACTATCGTGAAATACGAATTGATTGTTTACACAAATTCGTGGCTCACGTCTCGTGTAAACCCGCCTTTATTCTTTCTTTTTTCTACAATTATTATTATTTCTTATTATTATACCTATATTGCTGTTTGCCATTGCGGCAACATAAAATTATTTGTTATACACGCCACTGGGGTCACTTAATATTATTAATTAAATTATTATTTTAGATTCTGAACGGAGTGATGGAATCTATTGGTTTTACAATGATGTGTGTTTTTTTTTTTATTTTTTATTTTTGTGTCTGACGACACCTTTTTTGGCAGTAAAAATGCTTCGATTAGCTTATGTAGCAACTTTTCAGAAAGGAAAGTGAATCTAGTTGGTACTTTGGCGAGTCAAAAGTGAAAAATGTTCAATATTTTTTAAATGCGACGGGAAAAACCCTAAAAATATAAGGGAAAAACGGGAGTTTTTACGCAAAACCAGTTTTCGACAAAATCAAATTTTTTATTTTGCTATAACTCAAAAACTAATCGATGTAAATACTTGAAATTTTTACTAAATGTTAAGATAAGCGTTATCTATACACCGATAAATTTTCATAGTATTTTGACTTTTATTGAGCTATTTATAGACAATTGACATTTTCAATTTTTTTAAGTATTTTTTTTTAAAATAACGATAAAATTTTTTTGGCAGGCCAGAAAATCTTGAAAATTTAATACAAGGTTTCTTATAAGTTGTTCCTTAACTGATAAAAAAAAAATCTAAAATCGTAAGTCACAATTTTTTTTAAAAGTGCTCAAAGTTCCAATTTATACGAAATATATAAAAATTGCGAAAATTTGCAAGTTATTTTGTAGATAAAAATTCATAAAATTTTTTCTGTTCATACTTAAGGTTCAAAATTTTAACACTAGCTTATCTATAAGCTACTCTTCAAAAATCTTTAAAAAAATTTATACCGTACTGAGAGGAAAAAATTTTATTTTGAAATTTATTTATTTACGAAATTGCATAAAATAGCGATTTATTCTCAAACGATTTTTAATATTTGTTATAATTCAAAAAGTATAAGTCGCAGATTTTTGAAATTTCTTCCAGCTGTTAAGATTAGTATTTCCTTTATATTATATTTTTTTCAAAATATAATATTGATTTTTAAGCCACTTAAAGGCATTTAAAATATTCGATTTTTTACATTTTATTTTTATAATCAGTGATAAAAAAAATTTGGCTCTTACAAAATACTTGAAAATTCAATAGAAGATTCCACAGAAGTAGTTCTTAATGTCATTCAAAAATTATTAAAATCCATAGGCACAATTTTTTTTTATAAGTGTTTGAACAGCGAATATTGACATAGAATTACATGTAAAATATAATATAATGTATAATATTCTAGACTGACAAACTATGTCACTGTATGCAACTACCAACCCATCCTAATTAAAAAATATATTTATCGTTTCAAAATAAAATATACTTATTACAATATTTATAAATAACAATGTATTATATCCTAGACAAACATATCATCTCCGTTCAGAATCGTTTTTCGTATACAATGATATCTATCATTGAATTCAAATTTAACAATTCCATTATAATGACCTATCCTATGAAGAGTCGCACTCCACCCCCAAGTGTACAGCAGAGCGAGGCCCATCCGGTTCTTTTTTTTTTATAATCGTTGATAAAAAAAATTTGGCTCTTACAAAATACTTGAAAATGTAATAGAAGATTTCACAGAAGTAGTTCTTATTGTCATTCAAAAATTATTAAAATCCATAGGAACAATTTTTTTTTATAAGTGTTTGAACAGCGAATATTGACATAAAATTACATGTAAAATATAATATAATGTATAATATTCTAGACTGACAAACTATGTCGCTGTATGTAACTGCCAACCCATCCTTATTGAAAAATATATTTATCGTTTCAAAATAAAATATACTTTTTACAATATTTATAAATAACAATTTAATTTATCCTAGACAAACATATTAACTCCGTTCAGAATCATTATTCTTATACAATGATATCTATCATTGCATTCAAATTTAAAAAAATCCATTGTAATAATGACCTATCCTATAAACGAGGTGCACTCCACCCCCAACTGTACAGCAGAGCGAGGCCCATCCGGTTCTTTTTTTTTTATATTGTGTCTGATTGATACCACATTGCAACTATAAAGTTACCATAAATAAAGGCCGTCTGATTACCAAAACCGTTATTGAATTATTTCTTTGTCGTCTTCGTGTTATCTCAATCGTCAAGTACCATCAATACTCAGCGTCGTGTTTTGTGTCAACCAATCATCACCGTCGTTACCGTTATCTTGTCTAGTCAAGTCAATTATAAGTTAGTTTTTTAAGTTGTGGCTCATTGTTTAGTTTTTAGTCCGATTATTTGTGAACCCTGTACATCATTGCACCACACCGGATCGACCACAGAGGCTCCTTCCGATAAATAATCTCTTTTTTCCTCGTTCTCTTTTGTAGTCGAACTCGAGTTTCCTTCTTCCATGTCGTAGCCGCCGAGCCGGTGTAGAGAAGCCACCACCAAGCAAGGTTGGTAGTTAGGTTGCCTATCTAATTCAAAATAACCACTTTTGAAATAATAGCCTAATTCCATAATGTAAGGCGCAAAATTATTATTATCATGGTTTTTTTTTTGTATCGTGCCATTGTGACTGGTTCTTCGAGACTCGTTGGGACCCTTACAAAAATTTTGTCAAATGCATAAACTCTTGATATCAAAAAAAAAAAAACCGTCCCCTAAATATTTGCCCTAGGCACTAGTCTTATAGCTTGTTCCTAAAAAAATCACTCAATATAATTAGACATCTTGCTTTTTTAAAGAATTAAAAATCAATAATTTCTTCATAAAATACGTTGTTAACAAACGAGGTATAATGAAATAATAGGTAGAGTTTACAAGCTGTCTCAGTACTGAATAAATAATACTGTAAAATAGTATGTGATGATTAATAGTTTTTCTATTATTATAACGGAACAATTAAAAGATTTGAGTTTAGCTAGTTGAAAAAATAATTTAATAACATTTATTCTTATTATATTTAATTGCATATTGTTTTAATTATAATTCATATTACAATACATACACACCGAAATCCCGAAGTATGGTTCGAAGTACACATTTACCTTGAAGACTAATAACACATATAGCATAAAAATATCTTATGAATATTATATAAATATTTGAGTTTTGATTTATATATTGCAATTATATCTCAATAAAGACTCTGCCGTGTTTTTTAATATTCAATTAATATCATATAGATTTCTTATGAACCAAGAAGTATTATTTCATAGATATAAATAATAAAATATCTGTATGATATTTGTTTTTCAATAACTCATAAACATCAGTTTGATAATTTTTTTATACTTACTAATATTTTATGAATAACAAAATTATAATACTAGTTGCATTCCTGCAATAAATTTTGATATTTAATGAATGTTAAATATATAAATATATTATTATAATTAATATATATAAATATACTGTTATACTCTGCGGAGTAACATAATATAATGCTGCAGTGGTATACAGCATGTAACAGCTGAAAGAACTGACTAAAAATTTGTGTATAACACACTTAATTATATAGGTATACATATATAATATAATAAGATTTAAATAAAAAAGTAACAAAATTAAATAGGATTATAATTGTTTATTTTATATGTCTCCTGCATAAACTTATTATAATATTTAATTATATTAATACTTTGTTTTAATATATATATATATAAAAAATTTTTTTAGTTTTAATTTTTTTTTCTGTTCTGGATTTTGATGTGGTTAACCATTTCCCAATTGTCAGAGCAATGTCATCATCACATGCATTTTTAAACTTGGACTTGCGAGTTGCATCTATAAAAATAATTAGGAAATAATATTAATATTATTTTGTTTATAATAAATTATAAAATGCCAAAAATTACCAAATATTGCTTTATTTATCAGCAAATTAGAAAAGTTGTATTTGTTCCTCAATTCATGATATGTAAACTCCATCAATAAGGAGTCCGCAAAAACTTTATTCATAATTTTATGTATCATATCCAGTGAGGATTTTCCTCCAACTCTGATAAGCTCGCTAACCTAAAGTAATTAATAAGATTAATAGTAATTATAAAAAACAAAAAAAAAAAAAAACACAAAACTGTTTTACAATATATATTTACAATATATACCGTATAGGTAAAAATACATAAGACCAAAATAACGAAAAAGCAAGTAAAAAGTAAATAATAAAACAATATGTAGGAAAATATTTTTAATGTATAAATAATAGATAATATTTATTTTATTTTAAATATTTATTAGTGTTGTAGTATACTGAAAAAAGTGTTTTCTTCTTAAAAGCACCTATAAGTATACTTACATTTAAATATATTTAAACTGTTCTACTTATAGGTATAAATACTATTTTTATAAAACAAATAAAAATAACAAAATAATAAATTACTTATTAACCAAATTGTTATTCCATTATACTACCAGAAATTATATTGCTAACAAGTGATATAATCTGACATTTCATTAAAAAAAATCTTAAACATTTTTAATTTAGTAGCATATTATATATATATAGATATATATATATATAATATAAATGGAATATTCAGATAGTTTTAGATACATTAAATATAATTAAAAAAAAAAATAGTGATTAATTTTAGGAAATCAATGTAAAATTGTTTTATACTGATTTTTATAAAAACTGTTCAGTAGATAATTATTAGTTTAATATATACATACATACTGAAAAACACAATATAAAAATAAAGAATTGTACCACTTTGTTTCTGAAATTTGAGTCCGATCTCATTTTACTTTCCATATCCTCCAGACTTTCATGATTTTGGAGTGGCCATGCAGAAATAAAATAATCGATTTCATCATCAACAAAAATAGTCTTATCATTAAAATGATTATTAGGTAAATTGGACAACATTTGTAGTATTTCTTGTTTGGTATCAGACATTTTATTTAATTCAATCCTTAAATATGCCAAATAACTAAGAACAGATTTCTGAAAGGCTAAACAAAAAGTTGCATACCTATGTATTAGTTTATTTTCAGGTTTTTATAAGTTTTAGTATAAGTATAAAACTTATATTTATTTCATATTATTCACGTTAATTATAATCATGTACCTATACATGTATAAGAACAATAATATAATGCTTACTATTATTTTGTGAACTAGAAGGTGTACTATCGGTCGTTTTTGGGTTAGTTTTATTTATTTATGTTTGACGGGGTTGTGTTATTAATGTTTATAACTCAAAAATATTGTAATAGATTAATTAATTAATAAGAATAGTTATATTAAATTTTTTACCATTATTTTTATGGACATCAAGAGCATACGTGTTATTAAACTGGCTACATGAAGAATTAGGTGATGTAGTTTGTGGCACAATTATACTTGAAACAGTTGAAACTAAAAATGAACAAAATTTATTTAATTTATCCAGCATACTAAAATAAGTTTGCATACTTATAATATATAATAAATACCTTCTTGAGATATAGCCGGGTCCAAAATATTTTCAGATATTTGCTTACGTTTTCTAACCAGTGTTTCTTGATCATAATCTGAAATATCAGAAGTAAGCTGTGCTCGTTCACATTTCTCTTTGGCTTCTAATAACGAATCTGATCATAACAGTTTTAATACAATTAAATTATATGTTAATTATTTACTTTAGGTTGGTACATCAATATAAATAACATACTTATATTTGTGGAAAAGACTCTCACTCTATAATAATTAAATTCAAAATCATTGGGTTTTACTCGTGAATCCCTTAATTTTGAAGCTCCATAATTATTTTTAGGCCAAGCACAATTATCTCCATTAACCCAATACGTGGGTACTACTTCAACACTATTGTCTTGCACAAAGTGTACAATAGTCCACATATTTGATCTAGTAAAACTTAATATTATTAAAAAATTATATTAGGTGAATTAAAATTTTTAAGAAATAGTTTTACTAAAACAATATTGCTTACACTACAGAACTAAATATTCTAAAACTGATAATGCTTATTATACAGTTATATAAATTTATAAATATGCATAATATATACAAAAAAAAAAATTAATTTTTAAAATGAATAATTGGTATGGCTACAATAACACCTTGGTCAGTTGTTGACACAACATATTTTGTAATGATGGCATTAATGTCCCATACACATAACACTTTAGAAAAATAAATTATTTTATAAATTCTTAATTTATAACTTTCTACACGTTTTTCAAACATATTCTCTAACACTTCAAATTTTCTTCCTAAGATTACTTCTGTAGTGGTATGTGTGTTAAAACATATGTTAACTATTTTAACAATACTCAGTTGTCCATTAACATTAATACCTACAAATGAGTCAGCGTCAGAATGTATTTTAATAATTAATTTATCAAGAACTAGAACTCTATATTGTGGAGAACTAGTTACATTAAGTAATGGTCCTTCTTTATGAATCATTTTAAATATTGGTTTTATCCTATTAGCTTCAGTCATATTATTGTTTAATTTCAAATAACGTTCATTATATCTGTTCATTACTTGTTGAAGAGGTTTGTCTTGTTTTCGTACCATATTTTTTAGCTGTCCCACATAATTCTCAAATTTAAAACAACTAATTTTATCTAGACAACCAAATTTCTCATAATCGTCTATTAAATGTATTAGTCCATGTAAATTGTGTGATATGAAATGTATACCATACAATGAACCAAAATCTTTTACAAAACCAATCATTAATAACTTAGATAAATTTGACAAATGGCTTAAGTTAGGACTTAGAAATATAGTCATAGCTACACTTAAGCATAAAAAGTTCTCATAAATTAATTTTGGTACAGATGACTTTATTACTATAACTCCAGTATAAAGAAGGAATTGCCTAAACTTAGTCGCTTTTTCCATCTAGCTAGTTCATCAAATCCTCTTGGTTTACGACTGAAGTCACACGGAATACATTTTTTTATAGATAAAAGATTGGTAGATATATTTTTAATAACATTAATAGGTAATTTTTGACTATTTACATTTAATATACCTATATCTTTACTTCTCTTCCATAATGTAAGAATTTTTTTTACAACACCTAAGCATACTAAATGCATATAGTCAAGAGTAAAACTATCTACAATATTAATATCTGGAATGTTAATTATTTCAGTAATGTTTTCAGACATATGATAATGCTCTTGTATATGATTGATGAAATCTTCATGAGTTCTTTTTGGACAATCTAGCTTAGGAAAACATACTCTTCTTAATAAATATTCACCTTGTACAGTACATCTAGTACAAGAGTAAAATCCAGCGTGTCCCTTAATCTTCAATAAATAAGATTTGGCTGGCGAATCACAACAGAAGGCATCGATTCTAATAAATATAGTTTTTATTATTTTTTTTTGTCTTTGTTTAGTAATTCAACATCAACACCGTTCAAAAACAGAAATTTAATTTCATCAACAAAATCCTTTATGAAAATATTACTATCAATAGGTTTCTCGTAGCCCCAATAAATCCCAATTGGAAAAACTGTTTGATTGTTTTGTCTTGTATATCCCAATATAAACCAAAAACAACTACCTGAGCTTTTGGCTAAAGGCCAATCAACTAACCATCTACACCTATAAACAATTTTAATGTTTCAACAAAAAAATCTTTATCGATTTACTTTTTTATACCATTAATAATGCCAAAATGATGATATATACCTGGAGGTACAGTTTTTACTTGGACAGGTAGATTATAAGAAATATTAGAATGAGTCAGATAAAGTGTTCTAGCATCAACAGGAAAATAACTAAAACATGTATGCTCTTTTAAAATTTTTAATAATTCTGAAAATGTATTATTTGGTACATTATGATCAATTGCCCACTTAACTAATTTACTGGTTTCTGATTTTTGTTGATCATAAATATTACCATATTCTTCTTCACTGTTATTTTCATCACTATCACTTTTACTTTAAAAATTTGAAAAATTATTTATTGGTTCCAAGAAATTATATTTTTTATTCAGATTTTGGTTGTTATTTGTATTGTTTAGAAAAACAGAGATATTTGTATAAATTTTTTTAAATCCTGGTGAACTAGAACTATTGTAAGAGCATTCATATGATTCATTGCTTTGAATTGTTTCATTATTATAGTCACCTTCAGCTAAATGTTTAAGAAAATTAATTTCCTCGATTACTCTTCTACGTTTTGTAGATTTACTCATAAAGTTATTACGATGCATTATAAATATTAATTATATTTCACTATATGTAATTAAAATATAGTTCTTTACAGTATACAAACAAAAATATATCGATGTAATTATAAGTTATTACTTAATTATAATAATTTACAATACTTACAATTCGTCGGGAGTTTTGTTATATTTCAATAATCCAATTTACACAGCACACACGTCACATAAATAATTATAATATAATATATTAAATCATATTCAGAATCATAAACAACACAGATTTTAAATAAAATAATGTTGGAATGATAAGCTCTTAACCACGCGCGCGGCTGAAAACGTTTCACCACAATAGAAAAAAGAACCAGATGAGTCTCGCTCTGCTGTACAGTTGGGGGCGGAGTGCACCTCGTTTATAGGATAGGTCATTATAATGGAATTGTTAAATTTGAATTCAATGATAGATATCATTGTATACGAAAAACGATTCTGAACGGAGATGATATGTTAGTCTAGAATATAATACATTGTTATTTATAAATATTGTAATAAGTATATTTTATTTTGAAACGAAAAATTTAGAAAAATTGTCTATAAATAAGTCAAAATATGTCAAAATACTTTGAAATCTTAACCATGTATAGAAAACGTTAATATAAAGATTTGGTGAAAATTTCAAGTTGTTGCGGTTTTTCTTTTTTTAGTAAGAGCATTTAAAAAAAACCGATACCATTTGTCAGTCTACAATATTATACATTATATTATATTTTACATGTAATTTTATGTCAATATTCGCTGTTCAAACGCTCATAAAAAAAAATTGTGCCTATGGATTTTAATAATTTTTGAATGACATTAAGAACTACTTCTGTGGAATCTTCTATTAAATTTTCAAGTATTTTGTAGGAGCCAAATTTTTTTTATCACCGATTATAAAAATACAATGTAAAAAAATCGAATATTTTAAATGCCTATAAGTGGCTTAAAAATCAATATTATATTTTGAAAAAAATATGAAATAAAGAAAATAACAATCTTAACAGCTGGTAGAAATTTCAAAAATCTGCGACTTATACTTTTTGAATTATAACAAATATTAAAAATTGTTTTATGCAATTTCGTAAATATTTAAATTTCAAACAGTCATAAAATTTTTTCCTCTAAGTCCGGTAGAAATTTTTTTAAAGATTTTTTTAGAGTAGCTTATATATAACCTAGTGTGAAAATTTTGAACCTTAAGTATGAACAGAAAATTTTTTATGAATTTTTATCTACAAAATAACTTGCAAATTTTCGTAATTTTCGCGTGATTTTAGTATTTTTTCATTAACAATATCTCAAAATTTTAATTTCAAGATTTTTTTTTTATCAGTTAAGGAACAACTTATAAGAAACCTTGTATTAAATTTTCAAGATTTTCTGGCCGGCCAAAAAAATTTTATTGTTATTTTAAAAAAAAAAATTAAAAATTTTGAAAATTTCAATTGTCTATAAATAGCTCAATAAAAGTCAAAATGTTTTGAAAATTTAACGGTGTATAGAGAACGCTAATCTTAACATTTGGTGAAAATTTCAAGTATTTACATCGATTAGTTTTTGAGTTATAGCAAAATAAAAAATTTGATTTTGTCGAAAACTGGTTTTGCGTAAAAACTCCCGTTTTTCCCTTATATTTTTAGGGTTTTTCCCGTCGCATTTAAAAAATATTGAACATTTTTTACTTTTGACTCGCCAAAGTACCAACTAGATTCACTTTCCTTTCTGAAAAGTTGCTACATAAGCTAATCGAAGCATTTTTACTGCCAAAAAAGGTGTCGTCAGACACAAAAAAAAAAAAAAAAAAAAAATAAAATCAATAAAATAAAAAAAAAATAAAAAAAACAACACACATCATTGTAAAACCAATAGATTCCATCACTCCGTTTAGAATCAAAAATAAAAATATTTATTAATATTTATTATTATTTAACAACTGATAATAAATATCACAGTAATGAAAGTAACTGAATATTACTATGATATTACTCAACAATTATTCCATGTATATGGACATGGTACATAATTGAATATTCCTAATACAACATAATATTAATATCATTAAATTATTGGAATATTTATATAAATTATAAGTTATCTTGATAATAGTTTATATATATTGAAATGTAAATCTCGGAAATTGTATATAATTTACACATCTATTTAAATTAATGTTGACTATTTGCTGTATGGGAATTTTGTGTAACTATTGATAAAAATGTTTTGTTTTTATTAGTATATAAATAAAAAATGTACTCTAAGTAAATTAGTATAATACTATTTTATTGTAGTTTTAGTTAATTTTATTTGATTAACACGGACTCACAAGCACACACGTACACACAATAGGATTAATCAGTTAATACAAATGAAGTTATTATACCATTTACACAGAATGTAAGCATTGTTCGGGAATATTTATTTTTTTTATTTTAAGCGTACGGATATGTGATTAATGATCAAATTATAAAATTGGTTATCGTAAATAATTTTAAATATTACAAGTTATTTGCTAATAGTCTGTGAATCAGAAAATTCGTTAAGATAATCATAGGCATGCGCAGACCTGTATTTTAGAGGGTGTCTACAATACTTTTGGGTTCTATCGTAATAAATGCTAATGCTATGTTAACAAAACTTGTAGGTATATTTAATAAATCGTAATGTATACATAATTAAATAAATATAACTTTGATTTTTTATTTAATATTGTAGTATATTAGTCCAAATGAATATGTTTTACTTGAATCTCGTATATTTTTCTCAGATAGCTTCAATTATTTATGATTTGTATTTGTGTAGTCAATTTTAACTGTTATACTACCGGTGTGTAGTTTCTACACGGGGCATTGAAAATTTTGTTTTCTAGTTAGAAACATTAATTTTTTACCAAATATTTTAGATTATTTACAGGCCTTATTTACAACATTTCAGAGAGGAGAGGATCGTCCAAACACACCCAGGACCTTTTGTGTGCACGCCTATGATGATGTTATAATATACAAATATTTATTTTATTTGTAATTTTAACTGAAACACATTTACATTCATTTTTAGTTCAAAATGACTAAAATATAATTGCATTTTTTTTCCATGTTATACTAAAGAGCAATTTATTTTACTAAATTCTATATTGTCTTTTCACTGAATACAAGGATATTAATTTGTGTCACGTAAATAATATGTATTGCTTATTATATCTATGTATAATATATGTTTAACCCTTTCAGTCCCCAATGCCATTATAATGGCATTACAATAAAAGTATTTGTAGATATTACAATTTTATACATAACCTTCGGGAAAATGGTTTATTTTGACAGTGAATATTTCTAGATAATAATAATAATTAAGATTATATTTATAAGTAACCGATATTCCGAGAATATGATGTATAAGAAAAAAAAAAAAGTTAGTCGAGTTTTTTTTTTTTTTTTTCTAAAAATAAATATTAATCATTCAAATCGAATAGGAAAAATCCCATATTTTTTCCCCTTTGTCAACACAGATATTATTGTATTATGGAAGTATTAAAATTTGTTTATTGTTTATTCTCAGCGACTATTATCGTGTTAAATGATATGCCATTATAATGGCAGTTGGGCGTTTACAGCTTGTGAATTGTGATAATATTATAAAATATTATTTTTGGACTTCTGATATCATAAGCGTGTGTTTTGCTGTTTCATGATCGTTATTTGTTATTATTTGTTCGTTAATCTCGTCGGTAACTCCACTCCTTTTGAAATTTTGTTGTTTTGTGAAGAATAACAACTTTACCTTTTTAATAAGTATTCTTTTAATTTAATAATACATAGATAGCTGTTCATTCAATTTAACTCATGTTATAAATTTTAGTTTAAAATGTCAAAAAGACAGCATCAGCTACCTTCTGGAGATATTTTAGATATTGTTAAATTTGTGTTTGTTTTGTTTTTATTAATAAAGATTATTTAATGATAAAATGTGTTATACGTTAAAGCCCAATTGCCATTATAATGGCAATGTATGGAATTTTATTTAACGCCCAACTGCCATTATAATGACAAGTCACCATAACTCAAGTTTAAGTATTCTTAAAATTTCAAAATTCAAAATTTCTCTTAATTTGAATATATTTAATGCAAAGAACATATGAAATATTTTTTTTTCTGTTAGATCATAATTCGGGACTGAAAGGGTTAAATATCAATATAAATATTAATTTAATATTAATTCTGTGATATATATTTATTTTTTTTTGCATTAAATGATACTGTGCAATAAATGCATTACCTATGAACAAACTTTTAAAATTATTTATTTATGTTAATAAATCTAGTTAGTACGATTAATAGATTCCTCTAGCTGGTCCAAAAAAAATAGACAAGAAATCCAAATCCACATTTTCATCAGTAAAAATCTGTCGGAAAAACCAAAATCGGAATTTTTTTTTTTGGGACCAGAATATACCCTAACGAAATTATTGACTTTTGAAATCAACATAAAGTTTCCAGTTCCTGAATCAAATGATAAGATCCAAATCACGATAAAGGTCGTAAGGTTCAATGGACAAAACACGGAGAGAATCGTTAAAAATGGTTAGCAATAAGAATATAAAGCATATTATATTCAATTTTATTACGAGTTCGCCATCTACCTGAATACTGATCATTGATATCAAATAAACTTGTCTCAAATGGCCAGATACGCGGCGTCACGAATAGATAATTACAATGTTTTCATGTGTGTAGGTTTATTCTTGTTTTTATAGGCGACAAAAAAATAATGAAAAATGCTTCGTTCATTTCACCGTTGAGACATTATGATTGTATTTAAAAGAATCATACTAGTTGAGTATTAAATCTTTTTATTTATATACTAATTCAAATTCTATACTAATCGGATTTTGTATTTTCCGTCCCATTTTAAAAGACATAAAACTGTCAGTAACATTATTTCTTTTATTTTACTGAAATTAGGCATCGAAATCTATGGCCATTAGCTTGTTATAATAAATAGTTATTACAATTACATTACATTGTTTACGACAATTACATTAAACAATTGATGTAATGTTAACAATATGGACATTTTTGGCTACGTGTTTATTAATATTATTATAATTATATGCATTTAAATATTTCGGTGCTCTTGAAAAATTTAATAATAATCTCCGATTGACATTTGAGACAAATTAATTCGAAGAGGTTCTGGGCTATTACGTGTTCTTTTTACATTCTGAACGGAGTGATGGAATCTATTGGTTTTACAATGATGTGTTTTTTTTTTTATTTTTTTATTTTTTTCAAAAACCCTAAAAAAATAAGGGAAAAACGGGAGTTTTTACGCAAAACCAGCTTTCGACAAAATCAAATTTTTTATTTTGCTATAACTCAAAAACTAATCGATGTAAATACTTGAAATTTTCACCAAATGTTTAGATAAGCGTTCTGTATACACCGATAAATTTTCATAGTATTTTGACTTTTATTGAGCTATTTATAGACAATTGAAATTTTCAAAATTTTTAATTTTTTTTTTTTAAAATAACAATAAAATTTTTTTGGCCGGCCAGAAAATCTTGAAAATTTAATACAAGGTTTCTTATAAGTTGTTCCTTAACTGATAAAAAAAATCTAAAATTGTAAGTTACAATTTTTTTTTATAAGTGCTCAAAGTTCCAATTTATACGAAATATGTAAAAATTGCGAAAATTTGCAAGTTATTTTGTAGATAAAAATGCATACAATTTTTTCTGTTCATACTTAAGGTTCAAAATTTTAACACTAGGTTATCTATAAGCTACTCTTCTAAAATCTTTAAAAAAATTTCTTCCGGACTTAGAGGAAAAAATGTTATGACTGTTTGAAATTTAAATATTTACGAAATTGCATAAAATAACGATTTATTCTCAAACGATTTTAAATATTTGTTATAATTCAAAAAATATAAGTCGCAGATTTTTGAAATATCTACCAGCTGTTAAGATTGGTATTTCCTTTATGTCATATTTTTTTCAAAATATAATATTGATTTTTAAGCCACTTATAGGCATTTAAATTATTCGATTTTTTACATTTTATTTTTATAATCGGTGATAAAAAAAATTTGGCTCCTACAAAATACTTGAAAATTTAATAGAAGATTCCACAGAAGTAGTTCTTATTGTCATTCAAAAATTATTAAAATCCATAGGCACAATTTTTTTTTTATAAGCGTTTGAACAGCGAATATTGACATAAAATTACATGTAAAATATAATATAATGTATAATATTCTAGACTGACAAAGATATCGGTTTTTTTAAAATGCTCTAATTCAACAACGAAAAACCGCAACAACTTGAAATTTTCACCAAATCTTTATGTTGACGTTTTCTATACATGGTTAAGTTTTCAAAGTATTTTGACATATTTTTACTTTTTTATAGACAATTTAAATTTTCGATTATTCTAAGATATAAAACGTTTCTTTCTTCTTTTCTCTTATTTTAATATATACAATGAATATTATACACACATTTGAATATATACCTAAATGTGTATGAATTAAAAATATTCGAGCGAGCATAATGAAACGTAGATTTTATTTGTGAATGAAAGGATTCACATACCTGTACATGTGTAATTTGTATTATTGGAGGTTTATATTTAACCTATAATTTTGGTATGAATTATTTTTCGGGATATATATAACTATTTAATTAATGTTCCGTGAACTTCAACAATCATTTACAATCACACTAAATACATATCTGATCATTTGTAAAATAATGTTAATAAAAATATTAGTCCAAAATATTTTTTGAATTAATTAACAATTCTGACTTTTTTAATAATCACTACTGAATCTTAGTATTTACAAACTTAGAAATTGAACATTTTAAAAATTCTGATAAATTCTTATTTATTAATGATATTATTGAAGACAGTATTTTCTTTAAACAAATAGACACTAATGAAATTGAAGCACATCTTGCGAAAATTAAGAATTATGCTTCTTTTTATGAAAAGGATGTGACAAATTATTTACTTAAAAATTTATGTAAATCTGTCTCCTCGCCGTTAGCAATTATTTTTAATAAATCATTATTAACTGGTAAATATCCTTTGAATTTAAAAAATATACAGTTATTCCTCTATCTAAATCGGGTGATAAATTATTATGTGGAAATTATCGACCGATCACATTATATCTAACTTTATCCAAAATATTTGAAAAATGTATTTAGATCAGAAAAGTAAACTTTCTAAATTCTAAATTATTCTTTCTCTAAAAAACAATTTGATTTCCGAACAGGAATGTCGACAAATGACGCGCTATTTGAGGTTGATAGTTTCATACAAAAAAATATTGACAAAAACTATAAATTATTAGGTATTTTCCTAGATGTTAATAAAGCTTTTGACTGTGTAAACCATGATATTTTACTAGAAAAATTAGATAGGGCTGGTATAAGAAGAGTGGCAAATAACCTATTAAAATCCTTTTTAAATGGACGAACCCAAAGAGTTAAAATTGTTGATACTTTTAGTGAATCTTTAGAAATTTCTTGTGGGGTTCCTCAAGGTACTGTTTTAGGCCCATTATTATTTATTATTTTTATTAATGATATTTTGAATATAAAAACAAATAAAAATATTGAATTTTTTAGTTTTGCCGATGACACTGCTATTCTTATATCTGATACAATAGTTAATAATCTATATTTCGAAGTTAATAATTTTTAAATACCGTTTATGGGTGATTTTGTAAGACTAAATTAAAATTGAATTTAACAAAATCTAAATTTATTAATTTTGAACTTTTTTCATATAATATATCTACAAATAATAATTTAATAGTTCATTCATTAAACTGTATCCCTAATTTCAATTCAACCTGCAATAATTATTATGATTGTATTAATATTGAAAATGTATTAGAAATTAAATATCTGGAATTATTTCTAGGCTAAAATGGGATAGGCATAAAAATTTTATAAATAACAATTTACCTAAATTCTTCTGCATATTTAAAGATACTAGATATAATATATTTCATGATTATTATAAAAGAATTATTTATTTATACCTAGTATAATCTTACTATTCTTATGGGATATCAATGTGGGGAGGAACCTATAACATCCATTTATCCAGATTAAAAATTACTATAAATTGTATTATTAAATATTTATTTAATTTACCTTTTCAAATTAGCACTATCATTTTATATGAGTCACTAAATATAAAAAGAACCGGATGGGCCTCGCTCTGCTGTACACTTGGGGGTGAAGTGCGACTCTTCATAGGATAGGTCATTATAATGGATTTGTTAAATTTGAATTCAATGATAGGTATCATTGAATATGAAAAACGATTCTGAACGGAGATGATATGTTAGTCTAGAATATAATACAATGTTATTTATAAATATTGTAAAAAGTATATTTTAGATAGAAACGAAAAATTTAGAGAAATCGAAAATTTAAATTGTCTATTAATAAGTCAAAATACTTTGAAAACTTAACCATGTATAGTGAACGTCAATATAAAGATTTGGTGAATATTTCAAGTTGTTGCGATTTTTGGTTTTTGAGTTAGAGCATTCTAAAAAACCGATATCATTTGTCAGTCTAGAATATTATACATTATATTATATTTTACATGTAATTCTATGTCAATATTCGCTGTTCAAACGCTTATAAAAAAAAAATCGTGCCTATGGATTTTAATAATTTTTGAATGACATTAAGAACTACTTCTGTGGAATTTTCTATTAAATTTTCAAGTGTTTTGTACGAGCCAAATTTTTTTTATCACCGATTATAAAAATAAAATGTAAAAAAATCGAATATTTTAAATGCCTATAATTGGCTTAAAAATCAATATTATATTTTGAAAAAAAATATGACATAAAGGAAATACCAATCTTAACAGCTGGTATAAATTTCAAAAATCTGCGACTTATACTTTTTGAATTATAACAAATATTAAAAATCGTTTGAGAATAAATCGCTATTTTATGCAATTTCGTAAATATTTTAATTTCAAACAGTCATAAAATTTTTTCCTCTCAGTACGGTATAAATTTTTTTAAAGATTTTTGAAGAGTACCTTATAGAAAATCTAGTGTTGAAATTTTGAACCTTAAGTATGAACAGAAATTTTTTATGAATTTTTATCAACAAAATAACTTGCAAATTTTCGTGATTTTCGCGATGGTCAAATAATTAATTTCGTATTTTAGTATTTTTTCATTAACAATATCTCAAAATTTTTTTTTATTTCCGTATGTATCTTTCAGTCAAATCTCTAGACCAATTCCTTTTTAATCGACATTTAACATGACTAAGGAGAGATAAGTAAAACGTATTACGGATAAAGAGATTCGAGGGCTTATGGGAATTTGATTTCGTGTATTTATGTAAAATACGGCCGTGGTGACTTGTTTTATAAACTGGTTTTAAACAGCTATTAAAATATTGAGCTTTGTATTTTATCAATTGTTGAAAGTTTTGTAGAAATTTACGGCTGTCTCACACTAGCATTCGTTTATTTTTCCTACACATACACGCCACTAGATTGGTAATGTATATAGCTGCTTATACACAATTTATAAATTGTAGTGCTGCAGCCCCTAAATAATTTTTTCTTTTTATCTTAAAATCTAAGCAATAAGTAATTATTTCTATGTTAATTTTATATTAGTTACTTCAAAGGACTGTTCAAATTTTAAATATAGGAACAAAATAAATTGCTCTTCATTAAATTATTTCTACACCTACGAAATAAATAACCAAATTTTAATTGATAAAACACATTTATTTATGACATAATAATTAATCATAATCAATAAACAAATAAGTCTAGAGAAAATAATTACAATTTATTATTTTAATAAAATGTTTGAGAAACATATAAATCTCAAATATAGAGCACGGATTCGTACTCTTAAAAAATATCAAAATATGTCATGTAAAAATATTTGTGCAGATTTTATGTAAAAATCATTAAAATGTTTATCAAATATGAAATAAAATAAAATTTATATTTAAAAATAAAAAGTTGTATTTAGCTTAATTTTATGAGTTAATATGAATGTTAATTCGGTTGCATCCAAAAACAGCACACTTTTGATTTTGACCCTAAAAAGGTCGATAGCCAAAAGCCACGTAGCTTATCGGTCATTTTATAACAAATTACCGTACATTTATAGTGGGTTAAAACCGTACACTATTTTTAGTGAAAATAGTGAAAAGATAATATTATAAGATATGTACTATTCAATAATCAAGTATTTAGTTGTCACTCGTTATTAATCGGTCTTGATTCGGTTAGTGTATCTACGTCTATAATTTAGTTAAAAATAAGTTAATATCTTAAATTTTTATAATGGATTTTTAAATAATTGAAAGTAACAAAGGGAGCAGTAATAATCAAGTGCTTATTACTTGACAATTTTAAATACCGAAAATCTAGTGTCAATATTAGTGGAAATGTGGTTTGGCGATGTTATATTGAAAACTGTACATCCACGGTTACAAAATGCAGTCAATTGAATTTATTCATTTTAATTCATAATTCAAATTATGAAATGTACATAAACATATGCGTTTTTTGTTTATCGATCTTTTCTGGGGTCAAAATAATAACCGTGTGGTTTATGGATACAAAAATTTTTAAAACTGTGCGGTTTTAACCTACCAAAAGCGTGCGGTTTTGTTCTGTATCTCATCAAAAGTGTGCGGTTTTTGGAGTCAGCGGTCAATTCATTCACAGCTAACCTATTTTTAATAATAGCATGGACTTTTTTAATATATTTGCATCGTCTCCTGCAAACTTTTATATTATCTACCTTTTGGTATTTTATAAATTACTCCGCGAAATATATTATTTATGAAACAATGACTATCCATATGTCCATCATGTTATTACCCGGAGAAGAGGTAAAGATATCTTTTGCATTTTATTTCTGAAAATTGAAATTCTGCTTAATGATTTAAAAAAACATTTTTACCATTATTGATTAAAATATTAATATTTGAAAATAATTCTCAAATTTAATCAGCAATAAATAAACATGGTCAAACAAATCACATGTACGGTACATTGAAATAAATAAATGTATTTATATTATGCCTGTAAATAATTAAATAAGTATATAAACTATATGGAAGCTTTCATATATTGATCCATTTATCCATTTATTTGATTTTCTTTCGCAAACTATATGTTGTCCACACGCGTTACAAATTTTAGATTCTTAACGGAATAATGGAATCTATTGGTTTTACAATGATGTGTGTTTTTTTTTTATTTTTGTGTCTGACAACACCTTTTTTGGCAGTACAAATGCTTCGATTTGCTTATGTAGCAACTTTTCTGAAAGGAAAGTGAATCTAGTTTGTAATTTGAGCGGTCAAAAGTGAAAAATATTCAATACTTTATAAATGCGACGGGAAAAACGCTGAAAAAATAAGGGGAAAAAGGGAGTTTTTACGCAAAACCAGTTTTCGACAAAATCAAATTTTTTATTTTGCTATAACTCAAAAACTAATCGATGTGAATACTTGAAATTTTCACTAAATGTTAAGATTAGCGTTCTCTATACACCGCAGTTAAATATTCAAAATATTTTGACTTTTATTGAGCTATTTATAGATAATTTAAATTTTTGATTTTAGTAAAATTTTTTTTTTTAAATTGTCTATAAATAAGTCAAAATACTTTGAAAACTTAACCATGTATAGAGAACGTCAATATAAAGATTTGGTGAATATTTCAAGTTGTTGCGATTTTTGGTTTATGCAATTTCGTAAATATTTTAATTTCAAACAGTCATAAAATTTAGTTGTCACACGTTATTAATCGGTCTTGATTCGGTTAGTGTATCTACGTCTATAATTTAGTTAAAAATAAGTTAATATCTTAAATTTTTATAATGGATTTTTAAATAATTGAAAGTAACAAAGGGAGCAGTAATAATCAAGTGCTTATTACTTGACAATTTTAAATACCGAAAATCTAGTGTCAATATTAGTGGAAATGTGGTTTGGCGATGTTATATTGAAAACTGTACATCCACGGTTACAAAATGCAGTCAATTGAATTTATTCATTTTAATTCATAATTCAAATTATGAAATGTACATAAACATATGCGTTTTTTGTTTATCGATCTTTTCTGGGGTCAAAATCATAACCGTGTGGTTTATGGATACAAAAATTTTTAAAACTGTGCGGTTTTAACCTACCAAAAGCGTGCGGTTTTGTTCTGTATCTCATCAAAAGTGTGCGGATTTTGGAGTCAGCGGTCAATTCATTCACAGCTAACCTATTTTTAATAATATCATGGACTTTTTTAATATATTTGCATCGTCTCCTGCAAACTTTTATATTATCTACCTTTTGGTATTTTATAAATTACTCCGCGAAATATATTATTTATGAAACAATGACTATCCATATGTCCATCATGTTATTACCCGGAGAAGAGGTAAAGATATCTTTTGCATTTTATTTCTGAAAATTGAAATTCTGCTCAATGATTTAAAAAAACATTTTTACCATTATTGATTAAAATATTAATATTTGAAAATAATTCTCAAATTTAATCAGCAATAAATAAACATGGTCAAACAAATCACATGTACGGTACATTGAAATAAATAAATGTATTTATATTATGCCTGTAAATAATTAAATAAGTATATAAACTATATGGAAGCTTTCATATATTGATCCATTTATCCATTTATTTGATTTTCATTCGCAAACTATATGTTGTCCACACGCGTTACAAATTTTAGATTCTTAACGGAGTAATGGAATCTATTGGTTTTACAATGATGTGTGTTTTTTTTTTATTTTTGTGTCTGACAACACCTTTTTTGGCAGTACAAATGCTTCGATTTGCTTATGTAGCAACTTTTCTGAAAGGAAAGTGAATCTAGTTTGTAATTTGAGCGGTCAAAAGTGAAAAATATTCAATACTTTATAAATGCGACGGGAAAAACGCTGAAAAAATAAGGGGAAAAAGGGAGTTTTTACGCAAAACCAGTTTTCGACAAAATCAAATTTTTTATTTTGCTATAACTCAAAAACTAATCGATGTGAATACTTGAAATTTCCACTAAATGTTAAGATTAGCGTTCTCTATACACCGCAGTTAAATATTCAAAACATTTTGACTTTTATTGAGCTATTTATAGATAATTTAAATTTTTGATTTCAGTAAAATTTTTTTTTTTAAATTGTCTATAAATAAGTCAAAATACTTTGAAAACTTAACCATGTATAGAGAACGTCAATATAAAGATTTGGTGAATATTTCAAGTTGTTGCGATTTTTGGTTTATGCAATTTCGTAAATATTTTAATTTCAAACAGTCATAAAATTTAGTTGTCACTCGTTATTAATCGGTCTTGATTCGGTTAGTGTATCTACGTCTATAATTTAGTTAAAAATAAGTTAATATCTTAAATTTTTATAATGGATTTTTAAATAATTGAAAGTAACAAAGGGAGCAGTAATAATCAAGTGCTTATTACTTGACAATTTTAAATACCGAAAATCTAGTGTCAATATTAGTGGAAATGTGGTTTGGCAATGTTATATTGAAAATTGTACATCCACGGTTACAAAATGCAGTCAATTGAATTTATTCATTTTAATTCATAATTCAAATTATGAAATGTACATAAACATATGCGTTTTTTGTTTATCGATCTTTTCTGGGGTCAAAATAATAACCGTGTGGTTTATGGATACAAAAATTTTTAAAACTGTGCGGTTTTAACCTACCAAAAGCGTGCGGTTTTGTTCTGTATCTCATCAAAAGTGTGCGGTTTTTGGAGTCAGCGGTCAATTCATTCACAGCTAACCTATTTTTAATAATATCATGGACTTTTTTAATATATTTGCATCGTCTCCTGCAAACTTTTATATTATCTACCTTT